>JAKSZP010015017.1:0-57015 GCA_022478985.1 Massospora cicadina
GATAGGCTGAAAGCCTATATTTCCTAATTAAAATGACTCAGCTTTATATACTTTTGCCTCGAATACCCATGGTCTTGAAATTTGAACTAGTCAAATAGGAAATACTAGTATTGAGAAAAGGACCTTTCTTTGGGTTTGCCCTGCTAAAACAATAAAAAACTTAAAAACTTTAACAAAGCGCTATTTATTACTTTTATTAAAAAGTAAATTTCTCACTTAAAAGCATGATATCTGTGGCATCTGTCAGTGGATCCCACAATGATAACCAAAATCAATTTGCTGATGAAGATGTATCTGGTCTTTACGGCCCACTTTGTGATAGTCAAGACGCTTCCTGACCGCCACATAGCCCTGGCTCCCCCTAAGGTGGAGATTGGGGCTCTTAGTAACTAGATAATAATAATAAAAGCGTAGGGTTTGAGGGTAACGACCCTCATAAATGGCATTCTGATGAATCTTATGCCAACAAATTGACTAAACCTTGGAGCAGAGGTGGCAAGGGTCGATGTAAATAGCGACCAGACCAATCAAAGCCACCAACCCAAAGTCTGATGAATTAAATAATAATAATGGCAATGGCAAAGGCAAAGGGAAGCCCAGCGAATCAGGGGCTGCCAAGATGAATTATGCCAAAAGTGTTAACATTGAGAATGATGACATTGGGCAGCTCAGCAAATAAGGAGTTGCCAAGCCAAATTATACCAAAAATGGAAGCGTTGAGAACCATGGCATTGGGCAGCTCAGCGAATCAGAGCTGCCAAGCTGAATCTGCCACTAGATGAGAATATTAAGAGCCATGGTGAAGGGCAGCCCAGCGAATCAGGGGCTGACAAGCTGAATTATACCAAAAATGGAAGCGTCAAGAGCTTAGGGGAGCAGTAGCTGAGCAAATCAGAAATTGGCAGAAAACTTAATTTAGAGTTTGCAATAAGGTTGAGATGAGAATGCTGAGCTCAGATTCATCCCCAACGAACAAAATTATATGCAGAAAAGTTTCTGTAACGCCTAGGGTACCCAACTAACATTCTAGAATGGGCCTAGATGGGAATATCAGAGGCTGAGATTCTCAAATTAGTCCACGGATAGCCCACCATCCATGGACTCCATGGGAACAAATTTCCCCATATCCCCCGCTTTCCAACATAAATACAACAGGCGAAGGTGTTTAGGACAACCTCGTCTTCTAATATATACAATAAAAACCCCAAAATTAGAAATAAAATTTTTAGATTTAAAATCATATATTCAGATTTTGGAGGAAAACCCTGGTTTTTGAGTGAAAATGGACCATTCCTCAGACTTTGACAGAGCAGTCGCATCTCTGTATTCTCTCTCTGGTGGACAGACTGTTCTCCTCAGTGTGAGCATGATCATTACCATATTCCAAGGATACCTCAATTGCTCATCAAGCCAACGAACAAAGGACTTAACCACAAAGCACTCTCATGTTTGTGGGCCCTCACCTGGGCCCTCTTGCCCAAAGCTTTGTTGCAATGTGGAAGGACCCATTTGTCACACCCTTTCTCTCTTCTACTTATATGGACGTAGAGCGAGCTAATGGTATTCTTATCCCTATATTCTGTAAATTGGAGCAAACAGATACGTCCCAATGTAAAAAAATATCTCACAGGCGCACTGATGGATTACCAGGTAGGCTATTACTAAAATAGATGTCCCCATATAAGCCTTTATAGTTAAGACCCTATGATCTCCTCTAATGTCCAGTTCTTACTGTAAACTTCTATCCCTAAAAAGCTAATCTAGCTATGTGAATACTAACCGAGGATATCCTTAGGCTAAAGTCTCTGGTGTCAAAGTCCCTAGGGCTTACTAGCAGAAGGGAAACTAAACAAGCCATTGATTAAAACCTTATCATGCCTGAATAAGAATTACTAGACTTAGTAGTCTTCTACCATAACCGACCTAGAGGAATAGTCCTTAAGCTTGATGCTTTATATCTGGGCCATATTGAGTGTTATATTACTGGAGCTCATTCTATTTCACTACTTAGATCAAAATAAGGACAGTTGTTACTTGAGTCTATGGAAGATCCCACCAAAGCTATTTACCCCTCAGCAAGATCTTGATAATAGTAATGTTGAGAGAGATAGAGTATGAATTACTTTGGGCAGGAACCAAACCTCTGACGAGTTGATCCTCATTCAATAAAGCCCACCATATAATGAATTCATTGGTTAAGCCTTTAACTCTAAGGATACAAAGGGTCTTATCAATTCTGAAACTCCCTCATTGAGAACAAAGGACCATTCCCTTTTCAAGATAAGAACAAAGCTTCTTTAAAGATTAAGAAACAACTTGCCAATCAAGAGGCATGAGATCCTGAATGAAGGCGTGTCCATTAAAAAACTATAAATATCCACTCTTTTAATTGAATAAAGTACACTTTATCATATCTTAACTGGTTATTTATTGGTTAATATCAAGTTTTCCTAGTGATGAATTAATCCACCATAAAGTTCACTGATGCTAATATAACTAATAATCATTTAGCAATTAGAGTAACCAGACAATAACCCTTTAACCTGAAACCTAGCACTGCCAAAGGCACGTCATCAATAGATTTATTATTATCAGTAATTTGTCCTTACATCATTGGTATCTATGAAACGTTATTTGTTGGAAATGCCCCAAGGCCTAGGTATTCATATCCCTGTTTTTTATAATTATTATGCATTTATCAAGATATATTAAAGTGCAGCTCAGGTAACAATATCTTTCTTTAATGAGAACCCTTAAAGTGGGAGGAGCATATCTTATAAAGATTGCCATTTTGAAAGGAGACATGTTCCAATGAAGCTCCCAAAAATTTTCCTCTAATGAAACATAACCGCAGCAAGCCACATAGCAAATGTCAGTATTCAATACTTTATTTATTGCGGGAAGGCCGACCATGGGACGGACACTTCCGAATATGACTCAGACGAGACAAAACTCAGTACCAGGTGAGGCACCCCAGAGAAGCGAAGCTATCTCTTGTTGCCAGCGGGAACGCCACTTATGGGAAGGGGAGGGAACGTGTGTAGGGGGCGTAGCCACTATTGAGCACGTGTGGAGGAAGGAAAGTGATCCACCAAATGAGACCGGAATCTGTGGACAGCTTCAGGGAGGGTGGGGATGGATCCGGCGATGGCATCAAGACAATCGTGTGGATAGTCCACATGGCGATTGCAACCACCAGAGCACGAAGGGAGGGTGGGAGGGGAGGAGCCATTGATGAAGCAAACATATCTCTTGACAGACTGAAGGGATGTGTTTGATCCTGGCCTAGCAGACGTTGGACTTCGCGCCATATCACTTTAGAGGTGGGGCACTTCTCCAGGCGGTGAAACAGCGTTCCATACTGGCCACACACGACACAGGATGAGTGTAAAGCGTTAGAGCGCTCAGCTGTACGATACACCCGCCTCAGGCAGCGCCACACATGGGAACGGACTTGAGGCTGCAGCAGAGGATGGTGTGCGTATTTCCAGATAGTCTTTTGGGTCTCAGTGGAATAAGGGATGTCCATCATGTCCAGGTAGTCCACCCTGGATAGGACTTGGGGTCGAATGGGGATCACGCCCTCATGGATGGGTAGCCCCTGTACCTCTTGTGTGAACTGAGGAGAGGGGCGGCCTCTTTGGGTTGTATGTCCACTAATACGAATTCTCCACTCTGCGCTTCGCATGGAGAGTAGGATTCGTTTGTAGTGGGTTTTTGTCCCGTGAGGACCTGTGGCTGATGTGTGTGATGCAAGGTATTTCATCAGGGAGTGGGGGTTTGATGGGTTGTTGAGGCCCAAGGCTCGGGAGAAGTTGGAGCGGGCCGCGCGGGACCAGTGTTGGGATGGGAGTGTAGGAGCAGTGACGGCCGCAATCCAGGTGCCTAGGATCTTGGCGGCATGGGCTTTGAAGTCAAGTAGGCCCATGCCACCATGATGTTGAGGCCAAACATGACCTCTAGCCGTACTGGTGGAGGGCGGCCTGACCAAAGCCAACCTTGTAGCAAAGCATACAGGGATTTGAAGAAGCTTGGGGAGAAGGGGATGGCGTGGGCTCCAAACCAGACTTTGGATAGGAGCATAGAGTTGGCAAGAACAACCCTGCCAGTGAGGGTAGTAGGGTGGGCTCTGAGAGAGGCGATTCGCTTCGTCACGTTGTCCAGTATATGGCCCTCCATTACTGCTGACGCGTATCCTCCTGCCTCCAACCACACGCCCAGATGGCGTACCGGTCCTATGGTAGGTCGCGGCACAAAGGGGAGCACCAGTGGAGCGGTGTGTTTGAGTTAGTGAGGCGTGGACTTGGGCGAGCAGCTGGGCTGGGTTGGGAACTACTTGCTGGGGCCCAGCAGTTCTGAAACCGACCAAGGAGGATGATTTCGGTTTTGGAGGCGTTCAGTGCCGCGTTGCTTACCCGGGAATATTCCTGGATGAGGGCTTCAAGCGCGCGTGCATCTTTATTATTAGACACCCCCACCACGCAATCATCTGCAAATGCCATCATCTTGACTGGGGTTTGGCCTGGCACATGGACCCCAGTGAGTTGGGCATTCACATTTCGCAGTAGTGGGTCAAGGCTGAAGTTGTATAAGAGTGGGCTCAGGGGTCCCCTTGTCGCAGGCCCCTTTGAGGATGGACTACATCCGTTAGGAAACCTGGGCCGCGCACAGCCATTGTTGCAGATTCCGTGAGCAGCATCACCCAGTTAATGAAGCGGGGAGGTAGGCGGAATTGTTGGAGGCAGGCCCTAAGGTATTCCCAGTTTACTCTATCATAGGCCTTTTGTTGGTCCAAGAATACAAGTGCCCCAGAGGCTGTGGACTGACACACATTAGCCACAGAGTGCACGTTATCCCAAATCGACCTTCTGGGGATGAAACCGAATTGTTCTGGAGAGATGGTGGCAGATGCTACAGTCCCTAAACGGTTAGCCATGATTTTTGTTAAAATTTTGGTGTCTGTGTTTGTTAGAGAAATGGGGCGCCAGTTGGCTAAGTCTAGCCTATCCCCTTTCTTGAAGAGTGTGACTGTAAAAGCCTCATGTCCTCCTGGTAGGAGGCGCGTTTCCAACAGGCTTTGGTTGAGTGAGGCTAGCAGCAATGGGGATATGTATTTAAAATATTTTGTAGAACTCATATGGAATGCCATCTGGGCCTGGGCATTTTTGGTTTGGCGCACCGCGAATGGTAGTCCATAATTCGTTCGGAGTAATTAAATTCATTATTTCTGGGTATTGGAAAATGGTGCAGATATGAGCTCTGTCAAGAAATTCTGCCATTTTGGCCAGCTGAATTGGTTTGGCTCGGTATAACTTGGAGTAATATCTTTGCATTTCAATTGCCACTTTGGCCAGTGTGTCCATGATAGAATTATCTGATCTTCGCACCTGTGTGCAGGCCACGCTCTGGCGTGGTGCAAAAATTTTTTTGAAGAAGTATGCGGTGCACTTGTCATTTTTAGTGATGCGTGTGGCCCTGTATTGGACACAAACCCGATGCTTGTGTTGCCTTTCAAGTGCGTTGAGGTGTGCTGCTGCCTCCGCCCACTTCTGGCCCCATGCAGGGCTATATCCTGAGGCTGGAATGTTGGACTCCAAATGGGCCAATTCCACCAGTGCGCGCGATATAACCGCCGATGTGGCTCGTGAGCGTCTGGATGAGAGATGGCGATAGTGGCAGATGGTGTCTTTTTTGAAAGTTGCCCATGTGGAAATGGGGTCCGCACAAAACGGTGCAACAAACGATTTTGCCAAAGTTGCCTCTTCCACCCACGTGGAAAATCCTGGTGACGCAAGCTCTGTGGGGCGGATTTTGCACCAATGTGGGGCCTTTGCAACTGTGACAGGTAAGTGGTATGTTATCGAGACCAGTCGGTGGTCAGAGAATTCCATTTTCGTTGTTTTGAAGTGGGAGATGTGGGGTTGGAATTTCGCCAGCGCTAGAATAAGGTCAATGCGGGTCATGGACCTTAATTGGCTGTTGTGGATGTGGGGACGCGTCATGTTTTCGAGCAGTGGGGCATGTCACGGCAGCGCATCCATTAACCCAAGGGTGGCTTTTAGAACGCGTAGTTCTACATGACCCTGTGGGGCGTGGGGTGAGGGCGGCCACCGGTCTGTTGGTGAGGTTAGCCAACAGTTCATGTCACTGATTAGGAAAGAATCGGGGGTATTGGGAGGGATTTGACCAACGAGAAAAATTCCTGACGTTCTTGTGCACCGTTTGGGGCGTAAATGTTGACAATTGTGTGTGCAACATCGGCCCAAGAGAAGGTGACAATGAGCACTCGGTCATTTAGGAATGTTTCTGAAGATGTAAATTTAAAAAAATTGTTTTTCTGAATTAGCACCCCACAGTGCTTTGACCAAAAGGATAGGGATGGTAGGAGCATTGTTTTCCAAGCATCCTCGGAACCTCGTGGACAGTGGGTTTCCTGGATGGCCAGGATATCCACGGGTAAATTATTTTGTAAAAAACTCAGTTTCCTAGCCTGGGATGGGGAGGCCTTGAGTCCGGCGATATTCAACGTCCCTAGAGTGAAGGTTTCCCCCATTGCACCTTAGGTGCGAGGGGTGGGCCCCCTGGCCCACCAGCCTCTTCCAGGTCCCCACGGGCTTTCACAGCAGCACGGGTATTAGCAGCAACGCTATTGGGGTTTTTGTTAATTTTTGCAGAAAGAGTCGCGTTGGCTTTGGCCTTCACTTTTTGTTTTCCCAACGTCGGACAAATTTTTTGCGGTGCGGATAGGTTCGGTGCACCGTCAAGTGGGGCAAAAAAATTTTTTTGGTTGGGATAGGTCCCAAGTCAGTTTCAACCGGGGCTTGGGTGCAGCGATTGGGTGAGATCAATTCTCCCATCAGATCCTCGGATTGAGTGGCCCGTTCAGCTTGGGCCTCCCATCTGATTGGGTGATGGATTCCCGAGTTGCTTCTGCCGCAAAGGTCTCCATGTCCTCCTGGCGTTGTGAGTGTGGGATGGTGGTGGGGACCTTGGCCGCTTCCTTGGCCGCAGTCCTACGGGCCTGCTTAGCCTTCTTCCGCTCCTGCGGGGAGATGGGCTTTACCAATAGGTAGCAGCCTTGTGCTCCCCACGGGAAGGCCTCTTTGGTGCTTACGGTTGGTTCGTAGTGCGCCTCTCCGCTGGCCATGGCCGCCAAGGGGTGCTCTTGGAATGTAATGCCCTCTTTAATGGGGCACACGTGTGCCTTATGGATGAATGCGTCACAGTGGGTGCAAATGGGGGCGCGCTGTCCACGGTTACCCGGAATGGGTGGGTGGTGTGCCCTGTGATATCAATAAAGGTGGAGTGCGGGATCTGGGTTAGGTCCTTCGCGATCTCCTCAGATGGGGTCAGAACTGCAATGGCTTTGCCGGTGCACAGGTGTGGCATCAGCGTGAAACGTTGCATTTCGAAAGATTGTATTTCGCCGTATATGGTGAGACCATCTTTCAGGTGTTGCTCCAAAATGTCACGTTTTACCGTAGTAGGCAAAAAGTCAAACGTGAGGAAAATTTGGTTCGATTTTGTCCATCTGGTGCGTTTAGTTTCGATGACCCATTGCCCTTTGGGGAGGTCTACCACTACGCGCACCGCTGCAGCCTCATCTGCTGCTATTTTGTTTTCAAAACCTAGGTCCAGCCAACCGCGCGACATGGAGTGAGGTGCAACGTACACCACGGTCGGGAAAATTTTGTGTACATCTTCACAAAATTTTTCCCATAGGGCCGTTTTTGGATGTCCAGATACACACAGACTCCGAATTCCACCGACGAAAGTGGCTGGGAATGTGGCGTATTGATGTACTGGTTGCATCATGCTTGCCATGCGAGTATCTCCGGGGAAATTGTGACCGCCGGTTTTTTTAAATTTTTTTTCTATTCCGCCGGATTCTCCGGGGCGTTTTCGAACGTTAGAGGCCGCGGGCCTTCCGCCTGCTCCTCTTGCTTTGCTTGCCCAACTGCTCCCAGACATGGGCGCAGACTAATCCCCTCTATGAGATTATCAAACTGGATTAAGTCTTGAATTGAATGGGTTGCAAAAGTGTTTGCAACGAGAGAGAGAAGTAGTATTCAATACTACAATGTACATTTTTTATTTAATAAAAACCTATTATAACCCAGGTTATATTTTTGAGCTTTTCAAGGTTACTGCCTTTATACAGTACCTCGTTATTTGTGTGATTAATGACCTGTACATTAAAAATTTGATGACCATGCTCGAAATTTACCAGCTTTAGTATCTTTTGATTATATTTAAATTTGAGAATGTATGCTTGTTGATAATTGTTACTTGATGTCAATAGTTAAGTACATTTGCTGTGACAATCTAATGTTTTCAGGGCGGCAGGGTACTAATCTGTAGCTTAATTGATGCTACAAGATGACGTAGTATTGGCAATATTATAATTGATAGTATAGCAACTGATACAAGTTGCTGGCGTGGCTGCAGGGCTGTATAATAGCTACTATATAAATACTTTTAGAGTAATATTTATGTTTAGTCAATATTAATAATTAGATACTTATTTTCTTTTAACATTTAGGTAGTTAGAAATGTAGAGGATATTTAGTTGGGTGATAAACCTTACTAAGACAGATTGTACAGATCAAAATAGATCTAAAAATAATTAAACTATCAGTAACTTAGGGTACCTTAGCATTGGAGATATGTCCACTAACAATAAGATGGCTGGATGGGGTCAAAGTGTCAGTTAATACTTTGAAAATTTTCATTTGTACATTTTTAAGAAAAATACTGAAAGAGTTGTTTCTGAGCTAAGGATAATATTTGAAGATGCGTTATCTTTATAGTGATGCCCGTTTTAAACAAGATATAGCTTATATTCATTGTGTTCATCCAATAGTGATGAAGATCATCATATTGCTACTTTGTCACATCAGAGGTTTCAGGAATTGTGTAATTGGAACACAAAAGTGCATTACTCTTACTATATTTTACCCTTTTTGTCAAAAGTTCTTATAAGAAATAACACGTGTTTCTGCATATGATTGACCCTTCATGATTGTAGATAAGGCACTACTGCTTACGTCTTTAGTTAAAGGCCACATCATGCAGAAAAGCAAATGGGCATGTAGTGTTTATAAGATTCACAAGTTATTATTATCAATAAGTGAAAATCTGAAAAAAATTGTAATATAGGCGATGTGGGCTTACACATAGTTAAAAGTTTTATTTGATTATGTAGGGCAACAATATCTAATAACATATTTAAAGAACTGAATAATAGTTTATAAATGACCACCATAATTCTCTTTCATTATGACTTAGTTATTTGAGCTTTGTTGTAATCGATGCTATGGCATCATATTCAGTTTAAGGTCAGTTTCACAATAATAAAGTATTTTAGTTCAAAACAGATACCTTAAATACAGAATGACTTATCATTGTCAACAGGCTTATAGATATTCGAGTTGTGTTGACCTTGGGACAGATATACCATACAAAAAATTTTCTAGCCAGTACAGGTTTTGAACTTAAAGCCTTCACTAGGGTGGAAGCAGTTTTACCTGCCAGTCTAACACCCTCCATTGTCAACAAGCTTTTATTTTATATAATAAATAACACACTATGTAGTTGTGCTTTAGCCTTGAACATTTAAAAAATTTTAGCAATTACCTACTGCAAATGGTAAAATGACAAATGGTCATTAAGGATAATAGTGGAAAAAGTTATAAATGACAAAAGTCAGATACCAGGGTATCACGCATAATAGAAAGGATCTTGAACAGACAAGTCTCATAGGAGAGTCATCTATTAAGCCTACAAAGGGTATAAAGAAAACTCATTTATTTACTTATGGATAAATTGACTGGTAATGATATATTAGCCAGTACCAGTAAATCTCCTTGGGTTCGACTTAAGGCCTAGATTCCCTGATAGAAGATTAAAATTAGCTGAAGTAATAGAATCATGGGACATGAGGCAACAACTCCATAAGATACCTCATGAGGCTACATATTGAACAGTGTCAAAAAAGAGTACAATCTGGATTTAACCAAATAATAAAAATAAATAACACCAAGTTTCGTCATAATGGGTTGTTCATGGCACATTTCCCACCTATAAATTCTATGCTACAAAGGCATTCATCATCTGAAAGCAGTATCCAATTAATAGCCTTGATTCATATATTACCTTTAGTAATTATATTGTTCATTTTGATAATAGGAATTATATAATTTTGAAGCAACATATAAATTTCAACGCTATTTTTTAATAAAGCTATGCCTTTTAACTAAATCTCCATTTAAGGTGCCTTTGCTTCAATAAGTCCCTTCGCATCTTACCATAGTATGAAAACTGATTTGTGGGAACCTAACTAGACTTGGCCACCCTAAAATAGAATAAAATTTAAGAAGTCTTTAGCTTATACCAAGTATTGACAGTTAGGATTCTTGGGGTTAGCACCATCAAGCATCTCAAAAATCAAAGCCCTACAGGCTGATGCTCACTACAAAGGGCACATCCATTGCTTAACACACATGCTTATATTCTAATGCACCATGGAAGATAATCCCATTGATAGTGTAATTCGCTGGATACACGATGGAAATGGTAAAGAAGATGAACAAATGGGAAGTCCACTCTGGTTTTATTTGAAAAATAGGAGATAATTCAATGTAGATCCCATAATCTCGACGTCTAACCTGGGTTTCCATGGAAAAGGGCCAAGACTTACTTTGAAGAATCATAACCCTAGGAGAAAGAGCCAGCCACAAAAGCGCATCCGCCATGAACAGGAATCTCATGAATTATATAAATCTAGTGCTATCCCAGAGACATATAGTATAGATGCAAATCTATCCTGATACATCATGAGATTTGTACACCCAGTGCTTTACCATATCATGCATTTATATGAGTCAAGAAAGAGGAACTTCATCACTTTATTAATACCCAAGGGGGAGTTGAGAGTGGCATACAAACAGAGATATAATCTACTCTCTCAAAGTATATGGGTCATATGCTGAGTGATCAAAGAGAATAATTCCTATATTACTAACTCCAGTAACAGGTGGGTACCATCAATTCTGTAATCATCAAGTATGTGGAGAAATCTATTAAACTCCTCAGAAAAGGATATTGCAGATTTCAATGAAAGGACCCAGAGACTACTTGAAGATTTTCCTAAGAGCTTCAATGGTAAGGCGCCTAAGGCTGGGGTGAAATGGCGGCCCATGATTCCACTAGCTATTGTAACAATAAAGAACATATTAAGCTCCTCAAGTCCTTATATAGCTCCCCTAAAGCAAATTGATGATATTGAAGCCCACCAAGCCTCAGAGGCTCAGTCAGTTTCTTTAAACCTTATTGCTTGAGTAGCCATAGTGAGAAGGATCTAGTATACCGTGAAACTCAGGTGGTTACTCACTCAATTGTTAAACGGCTCAAAAAGTTGTAGAGCAATATTTGAACAAATCACCTAGATAAGAAGATATTAACCAGATTTACCACCACAACAATGAAGATGAGCAACGCTAATATCCTTATGGAATAATTAAATGCCAAGATGGACAAGCCTCCTCAAAAAAATTAATGCAAAAGAGATGAAGGAGGAATTAAACTGGTTCATTGGAGTATTAAAGCCGAGAGTATACTCTTATGAGCTTTCTTCTCCACTAATTTTCAACAAATTTACTCTCTTGACATCCACGTTAAGAAATTAGAGGATTATATAGTTATTCTTGAAAGATTTATCAACTTACTGGATGTCGCATATAAGCTTATAATTGAAAAATATAAAGCAGAATCTTAACTTTACTCTAGATCAAATTCACTAAATCACTCAAAAAGTTGAGCAGAGTGACATGTACAGAAATCACTGAATCACAAGCTCCTGTAGTGCATGTTGTCACAAGATTAGAAGCCACTACCTTTAAACCTACCTTCAGGTACAAGCTTACACCTTGATATGGTAATAATGCATACTTTCTCTACATCTATGAGGCGGCAATGAAAGATTAACTGATCATCAAAATTTTAGCATGTTTTGTCTTGTTTATGTCGCATGGCGCAGGAGGTATGGTACCTCACATGGACAACTTAAATACTTGTAGTGAAGTTAAGGGAGCACTTATCGAGAAATTTTGTAATAAGCAAAGCTTGAGTATGAGGAAACATTTCTTCATGAGGATGCGCTACGCCAAACTGAAACCATAGAAAAATTTATGGATTAATTCAATACTGAAGCTCAAACTCTGATGACCTTAAAAATGAAACTGGATGATGTAGCTACAGTTATTGTTGGTTTACACAGTAATACCAAAATAGCCATGCACACCACGTCAGTCAAATGGAGCTTCAACTCTGTCCTAGATATCAAGGAAGCCTTGCTCGATGTGGTCGATATACACACGCCAAAAGTCGTCTATAAATGCTTCCATGAACCAAAAAATTAGAATGTATAGGAAACAAAACCCAAGAAGGAAGAGAAGCACAAGTGCAACTATTTCAAGTAGATAACCACACTGAAGATGAGTGCTTCAAGAAGAACCCTGCTCTTGCTGAGAAGTGAAAGGGCAGTTGGTTTAGGGTCAGGCACCTTTAAAGTCAACCAATCCAAATTACCTTAAACTAAAACATTGTCAATCTCTCACCTTAAGTGCTTTGAGAAGTTTCTATTGACGACTTTAAGGTGGGTTACACAGATACAGGGATTACATTTTAGGTAAACATGCTGATATTGTCATCCCATATTTTTTGAATGCTGAAATCATTGCCAACGCCTAAGTCCTGGAAAGCACCTACCTCAGTCAAGTCATTGGGTGTCCATAAATCATTGATACAGCCATTGATGCTAAACAGTACCTTGATTTACTTGCTTAGATTATATCAAGTGTATACAGTTTACTTGAAAATCAAGAAGATATTTTAAAACTGCAAGAAAACTCAATTCAGCATTTTATCTTATGGAGGTTTTATCCCTACTACCACAATTTGGAGGATAATAACAAAAGTAGAAGTGGTAAATCAGAAGGTCATAGTAATAGCTTGGACATGGGATCAATCAATATCACCTCATTCCAACTCATCAAGAAGATCAAACTCACCTCTGACCTCAAGTACACCCAGGAATATAGCACTATAGGTCCAAACAACACCAAAGCAATATTTTCTTACTTTTCCTATCCAATTAAAATTAAAACTAGATTTTCAGCTCTTGTTGTTTGCTCTGGACAATAGTCAGTATCACATAATTATAATGATGCAATTTATTATTGAGTATAAAAAGTTATCTATTTTGAGGGAAAAGTGTTTGACACTTTTTAATTATGAAGTTCCCCTTGCGCTGGGAAATAAAGAATTCATTAAGAAGGAATATAGTTTTGTCTGGTTGAATACCCTGTTTCTTCTTTTCCTTTATACTATTCTACTTCTTGAAGAAAAATGAAAAAGCTTCTCAATTCAGAAGATGCATCAGATGACGTTCCCTTCTATGATACCAAGGAGGTAAAAACCCAGGAGAACAAAAAGTTGTTTCTACCAACATAGCCTTAAAGATACCCCAAACTGCCTATAACATATCACTAGCATTGACGGAGTCAGAATATTTAAACCATCTGTGTTACCAGGTTCCTCAACACTGACTATGAGCAGCCAATTGAATTACTTCTTGGAACCCTGAATAATTGAGAAACATTATTCAAGAAACACCAAAATATTGGAAAAGGTCAGCTAATTCTAATTAATAATTTGACAAGGACCATTTTTACGGTACTCAACTTGATTTGGGCTTACCTGACGATAATTTATTCTGCGCCAAACCTCAATTACAGATATCATATAAGATAAAATTAGGAGGAACTTGAGAAGTTGCATCAACTATTTGATTATTAAGATGTCTTCTGCACGTCAGATGCCAATTACAGTCATATTAAGAATTGGATCCACAGCATTAACATAGGAGATTCAACCCCAATACAATCAAAGACTTACAGGAAGTCAAAAGTAGAGGAGTAATATATGAAGATAAATCTGAAAAAATATTTTTTGCTGGCCTTTCTCTTCAATAGTTATATTTGAAGCCAAATTCAGATTTTTTAACAAAATAACAAAACATGGCTGCTCAAATGAGCAAAATTAAAATGTCAATGGTATTGACGCCTGATGCCCTGGTATGGGGCAGTGGTGCACCACCTGCTGGTGTGCTTCAAACACCACCAAAGCGTACCCAGGCTGGCTCTGCTAGCCCTCCCAACACTACCAGGCGTTATGTCCCTCCTTGGGACTTGGCCCACCACCTCACAAGCTCCCAGGAGGTTCTACAGAGCCCTTTGGTGCTCCCAAGGAGAAATTTGCATTTCAGCTACCAGGTCTAATATGGGAATCTCTTCCCATATGCAAGCACGGCCATCATCAAGATTGCCATGGCAGTTTTTAAACCCGGTGTATCTATTGATTTCCACCCCTTTAAAGGGTAATTTGACCTCTTCTCTCATTCAGAAGCTGATACAGTAGCAGCAGCCAAGCTGCAAATCATTTTTTAAAAAAATTCCTATTCCCATCATAAGAACCTGGATCCCAAATGAGGCCACTTTAGTGGTCCAGTTTGCTGGGTTGCCCTCCCACCGCTCCCCCAAACGCCTACGCCATGAGCTTATGAAGGGTTTAGCCATTTATGGCACAGACCCCATTTTGCAATTTGTAGTTCCAAATGAAGAAGATTGTCTGTCTGGGCCTCACACCTTTGCAATGATATGCCCTTTTCATGCAATACCTATCTCGCAATTCCCCCGCACTGTGATCAGATCTGCCCCTGATCACCCATTATGGCACATGTCAAAAATGGCCGTGCCATTTGCCCCTTGTATTATGAGCTCAACCACTCAAAGCGCAAGTTCCCCACAGTTTCTGCTTTCATTACTTCCTCCGCTCATTCTTCAGGCATCAGGCCTGCAGCTGTTTCGCCCCAATTTTTTGAATGGGGATTGATCCTCCTGCCCCCAACCTCAGGGCAATTTGGTGCTTCTCCAAAAGTGGCAGCCAATCAAAACAAAATTTTATAAATTTGAATCAAAATTTGACCAGATTACGTAATCCTGAGTCAATGGCTGAACCACTTTCAGCTGAGCTGCCATGGTTGACAGCATATGGCAAATCAGCTCCTGCGACTGCTCCAATTCTGCTGGCTGGCCCAGTTCTGGCCAAATCCAATCCATTCGAGGCTCTCAAATGGATGAGGATGAATGGCCATACCATGTGAAACCGGATTTTGCTTTGGAGGAGTTTTTTGTTGACACTCCTAAATCATGACCCACCGTTTTTGCACAAAAAATGGTTTTCCTATTTATAAAAATATTAATAAAAAGGCAGCTGAGGCTGCAGCTGCCTTTGCCAACTCCCATACTTCGCCAGAAACTTTATGAGGAGATGGAACCACTTGTTGAGGTTTTTAATCCCTAATTTTCCCCATGATTTTGAGGAAGATGCTAAGTACAAAATTGAGGAGCTTGCTTTTGGTGCAGCTGCGCTTGCATTGATGAAGCAAAAACTTCTCTTTTTGACCCCAGTTATCCTGAAACCCACCGGCGCATCAAGTCATTCACTTGTATGCCTGCTCTCATCACTTTCGCTGAGCATCAACTTTCCCAATATGTGGAGGCAATGGACACTGCTGGCCTCATCAATGAAGAAAACCCCAATTATACCTCCTTATGCCTCATGTCGCTGATTCTCCTACCCAATGTTGTCCGCCATGGTCCACCAGCTAAAGCAGGCGCCGGAGAAAAGTTTCCCTAAAGCATCCTCACCTTCTAATCTGGCTTCCTAGGCTGTTAGCTGAGGTGCCATATTAGGAAAATTTTATTTCTAATAATCCCTTTGTTTGGCCCATTTGCAAATAAAGATGCGTGGTGGCTCCCCCTTTTGGGTTGGGCACCACTAGTGCTAAAAACATTGTTTGCTAGCTTACTTGTACCCTCCTATATCTATGTTCATCCCCACTGTTACTCATAAAGAATAAAAATTGTTACATAATAGTGATAGATTACAGAAAGATAAATAGCCTCAATAAGAAGGAAAGCTATCCTATTCATATAATGATGATGCACTGGCCTGACTCTCTAGCTTAAATTTCATTTCTGCTATGGACCTGTATAGTGTATACTGGCAGATGAATTTATTGCCAGAAGACCAAGAAAAGTGCTCCTTGATATGTATGGAAGAATTAATTAACCTACATAGCTTCTTCATGGATTATGTAATGCACCCACCCCATTCTAATAAGTGATGAGATACATAATGCAAAATATTAAACTGATCTGTGTAATTATTTATTAGACGAAATATCGGTGTTCTTAAGCCTTTACTGATCATCTTAACCACCTCAAGTGAGTTTTCCAATGATTACAAGTTTACAACATTAAACTAAAGCCTGCAAAGTGTACCTTTTTTAACAAGAATTAAAATTCTTAGGACATGCCATATCATGGGAAGAAATTTAACCCTATATGATAAGGTTAAAGCGATTTCCAAGATACCTGAATGTCAAGAAGTTGATATGAGTGGACAATAAGCTATAAATTCCAGCAGATTGGAAATTAGAGTCGAGGTGAGCCTCAAGATTGAACAGAAGTTATATTGATATGAAATGAATCAATCAAAGTATTGATGGTTTGGTGAATCAAAGATATTCTGCCAAAACCTTGAGATAGAAGAAAACTCCTGAAAAGGGAATGAATAGGAGATTAATAAGCAGAGGATGGATTTGACTTGGAATACTGAGATAAGAGTTGAGCGGAAGATTGAGAGGGAGAGGTTTTTTAGTAGTTCACAGATAAGTCCTGCGTTTATTATATATATAATAAAAATGTTTGTTTGGAGCGATAGCTCTATTTATTATATCTATCAGTTTTTATTAAAAGTCAGACATATGCATATTGTCTGATTTGGTTGCTTGGTGACTAATACCCTGTGCCAACCAGCTCAGCGGAATCAACCCATTATGCTGATTGATTAACACTGATTCAAAGAGTCTCAAATATATACAGATATTCTTTGGAATGATGGGGTATTACTATTAAGCTATCCCTAAATCTGCTCAACTAGCCAAAAATATGTTTGATTACTTGCCAGAAATACATCTTTTGTATGGGCAGTAGAACAAAGAAGTGCATATAAAACTATGAAAGATTTAAAAAACAAAGATCGATTTTTAAAATATCTGTACTATAGATTGCCATTTATACGCTTTACAGATGCATCTGATCTATCCATAGGGACCATTCTCTTACAACTGGAAGAAGAAGGCATTGTCCACCTGGTATCTTATTATAGCAAGACGCTTTCAAAGGCTGAGCGCAGTTACATTGTCATAGAGAAAGAGTGCTTAGCAGTTCAACTCATAGTGGAACACTTCCAACCCCTCCTATATTATATGAATTTCACAGTTGTTACAAACATCGCTTCTTTGAAGTGGCTTCAGGATATAAAAGATCCTACAGGAAGACTAGCCCAATGGCTCTTAAACTCTAGCACTATAACATGAATATCATCCATTGAGCAGAGATTCAATATGCTGAGATCCTGATATGACTGGACAATAAGCCCAAAATAACCATGGCAGATTGGCTAGAATCTGCCAACAAGAATTATAAAGTATTAATATATAAGCTACTTGGGATGAGCAATATTGGTTAGAAAGGGTAATATTGGATTGCCTTCAAATAAGGCAATAAAGCGATGTCAACATTTGATGAATATTGAGTAGATCACCTTAAATTAAGGCAATAGGGAATTTAAGAATACCATACTCTTCCAGATCCAATGAGAATACAATGAAACCAAATAGTTAATGCCAAGGGAGTGGTATCAGCCAAAGTCACTGATATATAAGCGAGAAGGGACAATTGAAGCGGGAGAATTGGTAGTAGGAAAAGTTAGAGCAGAATAGTGAGTATCCGCCGTAAATGTCAAATTAACTAAATAAGTGTCATTGGGGAAATTGCTCCATATTATATTTAAGTTTATTATGTTGTCTCAAGGATGATGATCTTCATATTGTCTGTCCTATTTCTCAATGGGCTTACCCTGCGCAAAACCCCTTTGTGCATCTCTAAGATATTGCTGAAATTATAACATTGGTGCTCACTACGGGGTGCTCATTAAACAAACCACATAAATTCTAATATTCTCTACTTCGTGGCCATAACATATCGGGCCTGCACCAAAGGATAATCTTCCCAAACCGCTGCACGTTCAGAAACTGCAGAAATTAAGAGGTTGTGGATGCAGCACTCAAAAAACAAGAAGATCTCCTTCAGGAGCGCGAAGAAGTAAAGAATTAATTTAAAAGTGGGGTCTATCAGCTGTGGATACTTGGGCAACAGAATAGGCAACTTGACTATCGCCTAGATGACGCTACGGATCAACTACACTGCATGTAGCTGAAGTTAACACCTATCTCTTACCTGCCTCATCCCCTTTAGGAAGCAGAAGAACAAGCGATCGCTCAGAAAGAATCACTTTAAAATGACTATGAGCTTAGATATTCAGCTGAGGTTCTTTACTCCAAATATGCATGCAGCGTGAGATGCTCAACTTGTGATGACAGCTCTGGGGATGATTGTGTTCCAACCAAACAAAACCCCCATGTGATGGCAGTCCTGCCCACTGAAGAGCCCTACGCCACCCCTAGAGCCTCTGACCCTTCCAAGCCAGCTCCTTGCCAAGATCTCAGCTATAGGCCTCAAATAAATTCTCAGTACACTCCTAAGGCTCACAGTTATGAGCGGGAGGAGGAGGTCTGCATTGATAAGCTACCTCCGTTTGACAGCAATGGAAACATCCACAGTTTCTTCAAAGGATTTGAATTCACAGCGGAAGGAGCCTCCAATCAGCGGAAGGCTAAATTGCTGATATCCGTCTTAGATGTTAGGAGTGCCACCCAAGTCACCTGCTACCTTCCAAGAAACTCCGTTACATACCAAGAAGTGATGGATACTGTGATGCAGTTGTTCAGAGGTACTTCAAAGATGTCACAGCAGAAGGCTGAGATCTTGACCATTGGGTTCCAATATAATGAGATCCTCAATGCATTTGCTGACCAATTCATGGTAGAAGACCATTTGTTAATAGGAGCAGGCGTTTTAGCTGAAGCAAATGTGTGCATTACAATGACCTCCGCATTGAAGCTGTACTGTGAGCTTTACAACGTCATGACTCCAATTTTAGAGGATGACGTGCCCTTGTTCAAAATTATTCAGTTTTTGCACCAGCTATCTGTTACCTTTCCCCTGCCCAATACCAAGTGGAAAAATACTGCCGCTGTTTCCAGATTATCTTATTTGGGGGGATTCTCTCATCCAGTTCAGCAACTGCATAGTAACCCTGGCCTTATTCTAACTACGCGCCTTGTCCTTGGGAAAGTTACCCCCAGCAGTTCAACTTCCACCCTGGACCTGTTTATGATAATTGTCAACAGCCCAACTACCAACCTGGGCCTAATTATGCTGACTTTCAGCAGTCAAATTATTGGCCTGGCCCATCTTACAAAAACCAAGGGCGTGAACCCTACAGGGTGAATTTTTTGAATGCAGTTTCCCTGGGCACCTTGCCCAAAGTTGCCTCAACCTCAGGTTTACTATGTACAGGAGGATCAATACTTCCAAGGAAAAGATGGATCAGAGTAAGGATAAGACTCTCTACCTCCGCTATCCCAACCCCAGACGTCCCACCTATACCAATTGTAGTATATTCAGTAGAAACCCCTCAGTGTTATGACGTTTTTTTATACCAGTAGCCAGTCAGAGGAGTAAATGTACTAAGATGGGTGCAAGCTAAGGCCGCGGTGGAAGAAGGACCCCAGGAACAACTGAAGCTGTATACTTGCCAAATGTTTGATTAAGCTGTTTCAAACGAGCTGGACGCAGCCTCAGATGCACCTTCCATGAAAGGTGTAACCATCGCCCTCCTGTAGAAGCTACCTTCAATTCCACAAAGTCAGTGAAGGGATCATGAGCTTTCTTGAAAAAAAGAATACTATTAAATGTCCACGTATTAAACAGCCAAAATTATTCTTATTCTGAATGTATATACTGTGACATTTTTGTAGAAAAAAAACGAGTACATGCTATAATAGATATGGGCTCCCCTGTCAACATAGTTTCCACCAAGTTGGTGGCAAAGTTGACATTAAAACCTGATGTAGAACACTGTGTGGTATACAGGACCGCTGGAGCGGATAGCACGGTCTCTGTGGAGTGTACAGCGTGCTACCCTTGCAGTTTTAGTCAATTTTTGTTATAGCTCCAGTGATAGTGCTACTGAATAGTCATTACAACTTGTTAATTTGAACTTCTTTCATGCAACACTTTGGAGCTGTCATTGATATGATGGAGGAGACCTTCAAATATTGGATCATCAGATCTCAATTTACTTTAACTCTAGTGGAGTTCCAAAGGTTCCTGTGCACATGAGACATATCATCCGGGCATACAGTGATGGCGTGATTCCAGTTCACTACCATTAACTAAAGAGCAAGACCTAAGCCCTTTCCAGCAAATATATGAATATCAAAGGTTGCTGCTCAGAGCTGCTGGACCTATATCCATCCCCTCCGAACACCAAGTAAAAATAAACACTGAGTTAGAGGCGGAAGTGCCAGCTGGACTTTATGGGGAGGCCATTGGCCCTTATCAGCAATTGTGGCTTGAGTCCCATGTGGCTCCAGGCATTATACTCCTGGTACATGAGGAGATTAAGGTCTTGTTATAAAATCTTCAGCACAAACCAATGAAAATTTCTGGCACCAAATAGTGGCGTTTATACACTCAATCCCAGTGGAGGAGGTCCTTCAGGTTCACGAGTTTGGGTCATTGGATGAATTTAGTCTACCCTTTGAACCGCAGCTTGGCGTAATGGTGGTGGTACCGCACAAAAAATTAGCCAGGTTTTTGGAAGAACAGAAGGACCAGGCTTTATCCTTATTTGAAGAATATAGGGAGAATTTTGCTGTTGACGATCATTATTTAGGGTGCGCATGGAAGGTGGTCCATCAATTGGATAATGGGGATCATCCCCTCATCAGGTCTTGACCGATCTGCCAATCTAGGGCAATGGAGGAAGTAGTGAATGAGGATATTGAAAACTGTTGGAGCAAGGATGCTCAAACCATCAAATAATCCGTGGGCTTTGCCCGTTATAATTGTAAAAAAGAAGGATGGTACCAACTGGGTAGTGATAGACTACCAGAAGCTCAACAGTATTACCAAAAAGGACTTGTACCCCTTGAAGCATATTACCAATGCCCTGGATCGATTTGGGGGAGCTCACTATTTCTTGGCGATAGATTTGATATTGGGCTATTGTCAAATTGAGTTACCTTCAGAAGAACAGGATAAATGCGCCATTATCACGTCAAACGGGCTTTTCCAACCAGCCCATATGCTGCAAAGGCTGTGTACGCCCCACTACATTCTAACGGGCAATGAACTCTATCCTTGGCAACTTAAAGCTGTCATGTGTTCTCATATACCTTGATGATATCAATGTCTTCTCTTGGACGTTTTCAGAGCATCTTACCCTTTTGAGGAGGTATTCCACTGGCTTGCAGTGACCAATACCAAGATCAAACCAATAAATGCCACTTCTTCAAAGACCAGCTGTAGTACATAGGGTTTGTAATGGACGCAACGGGGCTTAAACCTCAACCAGCCAAAGTGAAAGCTATTCAGAAAATGACTTCGACCAGTAAACATAACTTTCAAGTATTCTTGGGGATGATGGGCTACTACTGACTCTTCATCCCTAACTTCAGCTGTATTGAGTTGCCGTTATTTGAGCTATTGAAGAAGAATGCTGTGCTCAAATGGACTGACCGCCAACTGTGCTCCTTTGACACCCTTCAGGTAGCGTTGGTCAGTGCGCCAGTGATACGCTATCCAAAGTTTGATAAAGAATTCATTGTTCAGACGTATGCATCCCTTTCCGCCGTTGAGGCGGTCCTATCCCAAAAAGATGAAGAGGGGAGGAGCATCTCATTGCATACTGCAATCAGATCCTTAATTGCCATGAACATAACTATACTGTAACTGAGCGGGAGTGCTTAGCAGTGATATATGCATATAAACAATTTAGGGTGTATTTTCATGGTGTGAAGTTAAAGTCAATAACGGATCATGCTTTGTTATGCTGGTTGAAAAACCTCAAGGAGCCCAAAGGGTTTCTAGCCCGATGGGTCCTCAAACTTCAGGCTTTTGACTTCAATATCCTCCACTGATCTGGTGAAAAACACCAGAACGCCAATTGCTTGTTAAGACTTCTAATGGTTGCTGTCAAATAGGATCTGAGTGACGTCATGTATGATAAAATGCTCAGTGGAAATTATGACAATGAACCACTCAAGTCATAAAAGCAATAAACGAGATGCAAGTGAATACTTTTCAATGTAATGGTGAGTTGTACAAGCATATTGGTGATTTTATGATGAACTTCCCGCGACCCTCAGCATGTCCTGGCATTTATTATGACTGGACATAAGGCAGTCAGACATGGTGACATTCACAAGACAATGTAATGGTTGCACCCTTGGTACTATTGGGAAAGAATGAACTTTGACATGCTTGAAACCATCACCTGTTGTCACCAGTGACAAGTGGAAAGCTGTTCTTCCATAAGACTTCATACCCGTTAGTAAACTCACTTTACAAATGGCATAGGTTTCCCTTAATGTCTTTAGCCCTCTGCCAATGGGAGCTAACCGGTCCAAATATATTCTGGTGGTGATTGACCACTTGCCTAGGTGGGTTGAAGTATGGGCAATATGGAATTTGGGGTGGTCACAGTGGACAATTTCATAATGGTATATTCATCCTGCGATATGGCTTCCCTCAGTTTCTCCTTACTAATAATGGAACTAATTTCACTTCCCACATCCTTCCAAAGCTAAATGAGCTGATGGTCATATGTGGGGTTTTGATGACCTCGTATCACCCCAAGTCTAATGGGATGGTCGAGCAGGTTAATGGGATCTTAGTGAACATACTCCATAAACTGGTAGCGGAACAACCTTCAGATTTAAGTTCCCTCCTTTCCACCACCATCTTCAAATATAAATTTATCTACCATTCTGCTATGGGGAATAGTCCCTTTCAATTAATATATGGATAACACATTGCTCTTCTGGCATTAATATACACTTGTGTATAAGAACTGGTGGAATGGATCCTCGTTGTTATTTGACTAACCTAGCGGATACATTAATCAAGTTGCAAACCAAAGAATACTCCTTCAGTTTGGATAAAAAGATAAGGAATCAGGCCGCTAATTGGAAATGACAAAACGGGTTAGCTTAGTTTAAAGAGGGATATCTGGTTCTATTCCATGACCAACACAGGTTTGGTCAGAAGCACAAATTGGCCAGTATCTGGATTGGTCCATTTGAAGTTATTGAGAAAACAGGTGTCAACGCCTATAATATCAAGACCCTGCAAGCAGTCAGATTATTAACTGAGTGCACGCAAAGTTCCTCTGGGTGTATAAACAAAAGGAGACTTATCCAGTCAAGGGTTAATGTCAAGATTCTGATATGACTGGATGATAGACTCAAAATAGCCATAGCGGATTGGCTGGATCCACTAACAATGATTATAGAGTACAAATATTTGAGCACCTTGGGATGAAGCAATAATGTGTCAGAAAGGATAATATTGGATCACCTCCAAATAAGGTGATAAGTCAATGTTGACATGCAATCAAATTTGAGTAGGCCGCCTCAAACTAAGTTGATAGGGAATTTAAGAATCTCATACTCTGTCAGAGCCAATGAGAATATGGTGAAACTGAATGGCCTAAGCTAAGGGAGCGATATTGACCAAAGTTGCTGATATATAAGTGAGATGGGACGATTGAAGGGGGAGGATTGATAGTAGGAAAGAGTAGAGCGGAACAGCAAGTATTCGCTGTAAATATTAAATTAAAATAAAGAAGTGTTGTTGGGGCATTTGCTCCATATTCTATTTGAGTTTATTAGATTGTCTCAAGGATGACAATCTTCATATCGTCTGTCCTATTGCTCAGTGGGCTTGACCCTGCGCTAAACCCCTTTGGCGTATATCTTAGATATTGCTGAAATTTAACATTATGTATAACCGTAAATGGCTTGACCATACTGCCTCTTCCTCATTTAGAATTTATTGCGGGGAAGGCCGACCATGGGACAGACACTTCCAAATATGACTTAGAAGAAACAAAACTTAGTACCAGGGAAGGCACCCCAGAGAAGCGATGCTATCTCTTGTTGCCAGCGGGAACGCCACATATGGGGAGGGGAGGGAACATTTGAAGGGGCCGTAGCCACAATTGAACACGTGTGGAGGAAGGGGTCTGATTTGATGAACCAGACTGGGAACCAGGAGGAGACCAGCTGTTGGCGACGCGGTGGGAGGTATCTGAACATCCACGCTTGAAAGTGGCCCACCAAATGAGACCAGAATCCATGGACAGCTTCTGGGAGGGTGGGGGTGGAGCCTGCGATGGCATCTAAGACAATTGTGTGGATGGTCCACATGGCGATTGCAACCACCAAAGCATGGAGGGAGGGTGGAAGGGAGGAGGCCATGATAGAGCAAACATATCTCTTGACAGACTGAAGGGATGCTTTTGATCCTGGCCCAGCAGACGTTGAACTTTGCGCCATATCACTTTAGAGGTAAGGCACTTCTCCAGGCGGTGAAACAGCGTTCCATACTGGCCACACACTACACAGGATGAGTGTAAAGCGTTAGAGCGCTCAGCTGTACGATACACCCGCCTCAGGCAGCGCCACACATGGGAGCGGACTTAAGGCTGCAACAGAGATGGTGTGCATATTTCCAGATAGTTTTTTGGGTCTCAATGGAGTAAGGGATGTCCATCATATCCAGGTAGTCTACCCTGGATAGGACATGGGGCCGTGTGGGGATCACGCCATCTTGGATGGGTAGCCCCTGTACCTCTTGTGTGAACTGAGAGAGGGGCGGCCTCTCTGGGCTGTGTGTCCGCTAATACAAATTCTCCACTCAGCGCTCCACATGGAGAGGAGGATTCGTTTGTAGTGATTTTAGTCCCGTGATGGCCTGTGGCTGATGGGTGTGAAGTGAGGTATTTTATCAGGGAGTGGGGTTCGATGGGTTGTTGAGGCCCAAGGCTCGGGAGAAGTTGGAGCAGGCTGTGCGGGACCAGTGTTGGGAGGGGAACGTAGGGGCGGTGACAGCCGCTATCCAGGTACCCAAGATCTTGGCAGCATGGGCTCTGAAGTTGAGCAGACCCATGCCACCATGATGATGAGGGCCAAACATGACCTCTAGCCATACTGGTGGAGGGCGGCCTGACCAAAGCCATCCTTGCAGCAGGGCATACAAGGATTTGAAGAAGCTTGGGGAGAAGGGGATGGCGTGGGCTCCAAACCAGACTTTGGAGAGGAGCATAGAGTTGGCTAAAACAACCCTGCCAGTAAGGGAGGTAGGGTGGGCTCTGAGAGAGGCAATTCGCTTCATCACGTTGTCCAGAATATGGCTCTCCATTACTGCTGATGCGTATCCACCTGCCTCCATCCACACGCCCAGATGGCATACCAGTCCTATGGTAGGGCGTGGCATGAAGGGGAGCACCCGTGTGGCGGTGTGTGTTGAGCTGGTAGGGCGAGGACATGGGCGAGCAGATGGTCTGGGTTGGGAACTAATTTCTAGGGCCCAGCAGTCCTGAGACTGACCAAGGAGGATGATTTTAGGTTTTGGAAGCGTTCATTGCCGCGTTACTTACCTGGGAATACTCCTGGATGAGAGCTTCAAGCGCGCATGCATCTTGATTATTAGACACCCCAACCACACAATCGTCTGCAAACGCCATCATCTTGACTGGGGCTTGGCCTGGCACATTGACCCCAGTGAGTTGGGCATTCACATTTCGCAGTAGTGGGTCAAGGCTGATGTTGTATAAGAGTGGGCTGAGGGGGTCCCCTTGTCGCAAGCCCCTTTGAGGGCGGACTACTTCCGTTAGGAAGCCAGAGCCACGTACTGCCATTGTTGCAGATTCCGTGAGCAGCATCACCCAGTTGATGAAGCGAGGGGTAAGCGGAATTGATGGATGCAGGCCCTGAGGTATTCTCAGTTTACTCTATCATAGGCCTTCTGTTGGTCCAAGAATCTAAGTGCCCCAGAGGCTGTGGACTGACATGCATTAGCCACAGAGTGCACGTTATCCCAAATCGACCTTCTGGGTATGAAGCTGAATTGCTCTGGGGAGATGGTGGCAGATGCTATAAACCCTAAACGGTTAGCCATGATTTTTGTTAAAATTTTTGTGTCCGTGTTGGTTAAAGAAATGGGGCGCCAGTTGGCTAAGTCTAGCTTATCCCCTTTCTTGAAAAGTGTGACTGTAAAGGCCTCATGTCCTCCTGGTAGGAGGCGCGTATCCAACAGGCTCTGGTTAAGTGAAGCGAGCAGCAGTGGGGATATATATTTGAAGTATTTTTTGTAGAATTCATATGGGATGCCATCTGGGCCTGGGCATTTCTGGTTAGGTGCACCGCGGATGGCTGTCCATAATTTGTTTGGAGTAATTAAATTCATTATTTCTGGGTATTGAGAAACGGTGCAGATGTGGGCTTGGTCAAGAAATTATGCCACTTTGGCCAGCTGAATTGGATTGGATCAGTATAACTTGGAGTAATACTTCTGTGTTTCAATTGCCACTTTGGCTGGCATATCCGCAATGGAATCATCCGATCTTTGCACCTGTGTGCAGGCCACGCTCTGGCGTGGTGCAAAAAAAAATTTAAAAAAAGTATGCGGTGCACTTGTCACCCTTTGTGATGTATTTGGCCCTGTGTTGAACACAAACCCAATGTTTGTGTTGCCTTTCAAGCGTGATGAGGTGGGCGGCTTCCTCTGCCCACTTCTTGCCCCATGCAGAGCTGTATCCTGTAGCGGGGATATTGGACTCCAGGTGTGCCAATTCTGCCAGAGCGCATGAAATGATCGTTGATGTGGCTCGTGAGCATCTGGAGGAGAGGTGGCGAGAGTGGCGGATGGTATCCTCTTTGAAGGTTGCCCATGTGGAGATGGGGTCCGCACAAAATGGTGTTACAAACTCTTTTGCCAAAGTTGCTTCTTCCACCTAAGTGGAAAAACCTGGCGATGCAAGTTTGGGGGGGTGGAGCTTGTTCCAATGTGGGGCCCTGGCCACTGTGGTGGGTAGGTGGTAGGTTATCGAGACAAGTCAGTAGTTGGAGAATTCCATTTTTGTTGTTTTGGAGTGGGAGATGTGGGGTTGGAATTTCGCTGGTGTTAGGATAAGGTCGATGTGGGTCATGGACCATAATTGGCCATTGTGGACGTGGGGGCGCGTCATGTTTTTGAGCAATGGGGAATGTCATGGCAATGCATCCATTAACCCAAGGGTTGCCTTTAGAACGCACAGTTCTGCGTGACCCTGGGGGGCGTGGGGTGAGGAAGGCCACCGGTCCATTGGTGTGTTTAGCCAACAGTTCATGTCACTGACTACAAAAGGGTCTGGGGGTAGTGGGAGGGATTTGACGATGAGAAAAATTCCTGACGCTCGTGTGCACCATTTGGGGCATAGATATTGATGATTGCATGCGCTACATCAACCCACGAGAAAGTGACAATGAGAACTCGGCCATTTAGGAATGTTTCTGACAATAAAAATTTAAAGAGATTGTTTCTCCAAACTAGCACCCCACAGTGCTCTGACCAAAAGGATAGGGATGGTAGGAGCATGGATTTCCAAGCCTCCTTGGAACCTCATGGACAGTGGGACTCCTGGATGGCCAGGATATCCACGGGTAATTTTCGTTGTAAAAAACTCAGTTTCCTAGCCTGGGATGGCGAGGCCTTGAGTCCGGCAATATTCAACATCCTTAAAGTGAAGGTTTCCTCATTGCACCTTAGGTGCGAGGGGTGGGCACCCGGGCCCACTAGCCTCCTCTAGATCCCCATGGGCCTTCACAGCAGCGCGGGTGTTAGCAGCAATGCTATCAGGATTTTTGTTAATTTTTGCAGAAATAGTTGTGTTGGCTTTAGCCTTCGCTTTTTGTTTCCCTGACATCGGACGAATTTTTTGCGGTGTGGATGAGTTCAGTGCACCATTGAGTGGGTCAAAAAAATTTTCTAGTTGGGATGGGCCCCAAGTTGGTTTCAACTGGAGCTTAGGTACAACGATTTGGTGATATTGAGTCCCCCATCAGATCCTCAGATTGAGTGGCCCAATTGGCATGGGCTTCCCAATCTGATTGGTTGATGGATTCCTGAGTTGCTTCCACTGCAAAGGTTTCAATGTCCTCCTGGCGTTGAGAGTATGGGATAGCGGTGGTGTCTTTGGCCGCTTCCTTGGCCGCAGCCCTGTGGGCCTGCTTGGCCTTCTTCCACTCTTGCGGGGAGATGGGCTCTACCAGTAGGTAGCAGCCTTGTGCTCCCCACGGGAAAGCCTCTTTGGTGCTTACAGTTGGTTCATAGTGCGCCTCTCCACTGGCCATGGCCACCGAGGGGTGCTCTTGGAATGTGACGCCCTCCTTGGTGGGGCATGCGTGCACCTTATGGCTGAATGCATCACAGTGGGTGCAGATGGGGGAGCTCTGTCCATGGTCACTCAGAATGGGTGGGTGGTATGCCCTTCAATATTGATATATGTGGAGTGCAGGATCTGGGTTAGGTCCTTTGCAATCTCCTTGGTTGGGGTTAGAACTGCGATGGCTTTGCCAGTGCACAGGTGTGGCATCAGCATGAAGCGTTGCATTTTGAAAGATTGTATTTCGCCATATACGGCGAGACCATCTTTCAGGTGTTGTTCTAAAATGTCACGTTTTAACATAGTAGGCAAAAAGTCAAACGTGAGGAAGATTTGGTTTGATTTCGTCCATCTGGTGCATTTGGTTTTGATGACCTGTTGCCCTTCAGGGAGGTCGACCACTACGCGCATTGCAGCAGCCTCATCTGCTGCCTCTTTGTTTTTGAAACCTAGGTCCAGCCAACCGCGTGACATGGAGTGAGGTGCAATGTACACCGCAGTCAGGAAAAGGTGTGCACATCTTCACAAAATTTTTCCCATAAAGCCATTTGTTGGATGTCCAGAAACATGTGGACTCCGTATTCCACTGCCAAAAGTGGCTGGGAGTGCGGCGTGTTGATGTACTGGTTGCATCATGCTTGCCATGTGAGTATTTCTGGGGAAATAGTGACCACCAGTTTTTTAAAATTTTTGTCTATTCCACCAGTTTCTCTGGGCTATTTGAACGTTGGAGGCCGCAGGCCTTCCACCTGCTCCTCTTACCTTGCTTGCCCAACTGCTCCCTGACATGGGCGCAGACTAATCTCCTCTGTGAGATTATCAAACTATATTCAGACTTGAATTGAATAGGTTGCAAAAGTGATTGCAACGAGAAAGAAAAGTGTGATTGCCTCTTCCTCATTTAAATAACGGCAAAGCTGAATGGTTATATGACCCACTTATGAAGCTGGACTCCTGGGTGGAAAAAGATGATTAGTTCAGAAGATGTTAAACCCTCACTCTCAAAATACTAAGGTTTTCAACGGGTTATTATACCTAAAAGTTGGACTCAATTGGTATGCCTTATCTATGACCTTTAGAATGGGCACCCATCATAATGGAATCCAACAATACCTTAAAACATGGAGGAACCAGAAAAGCTTATAAATAGTCAATAATTGATATTATTGGGAAGGAATACTGGATAATGTAGTAGAAGTCTTAGATTCCTATATAATTTGTAAAAAAACAAATGCCTTATAAGGCTAAGTGCAAGTAACAGCCAATGTCCCCTTAGCAGCCATTTCATACCATCAATTTATATGCTATAGGTCCACTTATATAATCAGCAGAAGGAAATTTATAGATCATCTTAGGAATTGACCACTTCATGAAATGGGTCAAAGCAAACATTTTGCCCTCTCAGACTGATAAAGCCACTAAAGCCACTTCCAGCTTCTTATAATAGCATACCTACTAGATATGGTTGCTCACAGGTATTGTTATGTGATAATGGTATAAACTTTACTTCAAGAGTTGTGAAGATCCTAGCAACCATAATGTTGACAGAAAAGCTTTTCACAGCATCCTACAACCATTCAACAAACGGTAATTAAGAATGAGCAAACGGAAATCTAGTTATATACTTTTAAAATTGCAACTTCTGATCCTTTACATTGGTACCATTACCTCCCAAGTTAATGATGGCTTACTTGATAAGTTTTCGTCACATTATAATTTTTTCCCTGTTCAGAGATTTTTTCAGAATAAAAACAGTTATCTCTGCCTTGTTAAAATGAAAATTTAAGGGCAGCACTGAAGAGCCTGAAAAAGTGTTAAAATGATTAGCACAAAAACTTATTGAAATTCAATCCAATGCGATGACAAATTTTGCTAAAAAATCACAAGGACAGTCAGAAAATGCATCCCGCCAGCCTTTACCCGCCACTAAAATTTGTTGATTTAGTCCTGTATTGCCACAAATGCATAGCGCTACATGGAGGAAAATTGAATTCCATCTCAGAAGGACCTTACATATTACCTACAAGCGTGAAGAGAATACTCAATTAAGCCTCTAAAACTTGGAGTTACTATCAGGCACATACATAGCTGATTTTTATATTAGTACTCCCCTACCAATATCCTTGGAGGTGGAGATGTCAGATACCTGGGTATCAGGCATAATAAAAAAAAATCAAACATATGAGTCACTTATTAGACTCATCAAAAAAGCCTAAAAAAGGGTTTATAGTAAACCCATTTACTTGCTTTATGGGTAAATCAATTAGTAGTAATATATCAGTTGGTACCATAAAATCCTCTTAGCCTCAACTCAAGGCCCAAATTCCCAAAGGAAGAATACTAATTAGACGTAGTAATGAAATACTGGAACGTGAGGCAACAACTAATTGGATACCTCATGAGGTTAAAAATTAGACAGAGCCCCTAATTTGGTACAAATCCAGAATCACCAAATGATTGAATTAAATAACACCAAGTCTCATCCAAATGGGATTCACAGCACATTTCTTGCCTATAAATTCTATGATACAAAGGCATTCATGAATGCAAAAGCGGTATCCAATGAATAAACTCAATTGACACCCCCTCTAATAATCTATTTTTCATCTTCTTTATGTTGGTTATTTTGTTAAGATTAACATATAAAAAACCCCAAAGCTATTTTCTAACAAAGTTACGCCTTTTATTTTAAATCTCCTGTCAGGATTCCTACCCAAATGGTAGATTTGGATGCATTGGATCATGGGAATCGATTCCAATCTGACCTTAAGCCCAAAATTTTGTCAGTGATAATCCGATGAAAGTTGACAATTATCAAAGTTGGAGATCAACTCCAAATGATATGGTCAAATCATGCTTCCTTGGAGCTACCCAACCTCAGGGTTCAAACCCAAGCCATGAGACAAGCACAAGAAATTCAACTGAAATAATTGGGCTGCCACTAAATCCCTGATTCATTTATTTTAGATCTAGGCTTAGGATGATTATACTTTCACTGAAACACCTCCCCAATTACCCTTATATAGCTGGTACTAAGCTAATAAACTTTACGCTTTTTCTTTTTTCACAATTCTAAGTTAAATTAATATATTTTTATTAAGAATTGCCTCTCCAGACGTATTATCTGGAAAAAGATTTATCAACCAAGAGAAGAAAAAACAGGCAATCCAACACCCTGAAACCTCAGGTCCCCTGGCTTCAATAATATTGAGGGATACAAGGTATTACACCCGTGATCCTGACATCTCCATTTTGGTAACTTTGCTTCAATAAGTCCCTTCCCTCTCACCATAGGAATGATACTCTATTTATGCGAATATAAGAGAGTCTTGGTCACACTAAAAATAAATAAAATGCTTTTAAAAATTTTAGACCTAAACCAAGTATAGACTATTTTGATTTTTGGGAATAGCACCATTGAGCCTCTCATATAAGGATCTTTAAAACTTAAAGAAGCTGTAAAGGAAAAACCCCATAGCGCTATGATAACAGATTCTGTATACAAGTATCATGGGTCCAATATAGATGGTCCATTAATTTAATGAAGCGGTTGTTAACTCAAAGAGAAATTTCCTAGAGTCTCATAACCCTCTCAAAAATCCCAATAGTCTCATGGGGGTAAGGGGCAGCAAGAGTCCCTATAGTTCCCATGAGCTCATTCAGTTTAAGGATTCTCATAGAGGTATAATTTTTAGTTTTGTCCATTAAGAAGGCCTTCATGCACCCATGTTGGTGGATTTGTGTTATATAATAAAAGTAGCAGTATTTAGTTCTCTGACATCGCAATTAGGCTTAGCCACAACGCAGTTGGTTTAGTGGTCATTGTCCACAATGATTTACGTGTGGTAAAATTACTGATAGATAAAGCCTGTAGTATCAATTGAGATTTTGTGCCTAGCACAATTAGGCTTGACTAACTAATGAGTTGTGGAGTCCTTGAAGGGCTGTAGTGATTGGCACTATCAAAACTTCATTAGAATATCCTGAAAATCAATTTGCATAGACTCCTAGTGGTAAATCTGTTAAACTTGCTTCAGCATCTTGTTCAACCCGCAATGGGCAACGACTCATTTTGCTTGCATAACAATAAATATCATTTGGACGGGGCTAAATACAAACATTTTTGACTGTCACTTTTAACTTTTCTAAAAATGTACCATTTTTGAGTTTTGTGTAGTTCAATAATTTAGTCTAAGGTGTGCCTAGTGGTAGGTTGCTTGTAATTTAACTGTGGGTCGTCATTTTCTTAATTAATTAAAAGCAAAAGGAGACAAATCAGAAAACCAAGTAACCTGGAGAGTCCATATGCATTTATGGAATGATCCTTATTGATGTATCAGTTCATAGTTGTAGGATTGAAGCTTCAGTTGCCCAATGAGGTAACCGACATTTGGGTTTCTTTAGATTATAGAGCCATTGTAAGGAAGCGTGGTCAGCGATGACCTAAAACTTTGTCCCATGGGGGTAAACTTGTAATTTCTTGCATGCAAAAATAACAGTTAACATCTGCAAGATACTGTATGATTCCTCTTGTGCTTATTGAGTGCATGGCTGCAAAATGCAACTGTATATATCTCCCTTTTTCTTTGCATTGGTACATCACAGACCTTATGACAGTCAGGGAGGCAGGAATGCACAATAAAAGAATAAAACTGAAATTTGTTTAGCGTAATACTGGCGCATTGGTTAATGCCATTTTTAACTTCTTGTAAAATCTTTGCACTCCTAGGGACCATTAGAAAGCCACCATTTCTTCATAAATGGAATAATTGTTCAGCTATCTCTAAAAACTCTTGAATAAATCAATTGTAGCTTCCTAACATCCCTCAGAACACCTTACATACCTTTTGTTTTTGGGGCTCTCTTCATGCGGTTGACTGCCTTAAGTTTTTTGTTGAGGGTTGTACTCCTTGGGTGTTGATGATGTGTCCTAGGTTCTCCATCTGAGGTTTTAAAATTGACGGCTGCTTGTTATTTTTAATTGTTCTCATGCCTTTCAATTAAAAAAATTCTTTAAGTAATACAAGTGTTGAGTAAGAGTTCAATAAAACACGCTGTTAGTGTTGAAATACACTAGTATAAAGCAAAATTTTAGGTCACTTAAAATGTCCATAACTCTTTAGAAAGTAGCAAGCGCGTTGCAAAGGCTTGGGGCATGTACTTCAATTGATATAAGCTTGGGATGAAATAATCACGCATTTTTCCTGTTCTTTCTTAAGCAGATCAATATGCCAGTACTTACTGATCAGATATATAGTAGCGAAATACATGCGCCTGCTAGTAAGTTGAGACCCTCATCAATCTGTGGTAAAGTATATGATTTTTTTCCTGGTAATATTATTTAATTGACAATAATCAGTCACCACCTGGTTAGAATTATCCTTTTACTTGATGAAAAACACAGTATTGGCTCAAGGGCTGCGAGATAGAACAATCATTCCTTGAAGAAAAGTCTAAATGAGTTCTTACTGAACAACTTCACTGTTTGTCCTGATATGCCTTATAGTCTGAGAACATATAGGTAGAAATCATTGTTGTCAATGTAGTTTTAGATTTTTTTACTGAAACCTAGGTCATACTCACTAGTGGCAGATGTCTAAGCATACTTCTTTAATAAAGCCAAAGCTTGATCTTTTTGTTTCGCCTTAGTCCCTCCAGATGATCTTGTGCAATATTTGTACATGCAATTTTTGAGGTGCGTTTTACAGGCGAACTCTGATAATTCTCTTAAGTCTTCAATTGACAAAACAAATTTCTGGGTACTAAATTTACATAGGCGATTTTCTGTCCTTTGTCACAGTAATCTTTTGGACAGTCAAGTTAGCCAGGATAACGCAGGCTTTTTTATGGCCAGAGGTGATTAACCCATGTGCTGTGTGGGGCTTGATTTGTTACCTTTTTAAGGAGATTAGACTTTTCCCAATAATCATTTAATAACCTAATAGACATCTATTCTTTTCAACTTGTTGTAAACCAAGATTAGCTTACAGCCTGTAGATTTTTGTAAAAAGATGTCTTGATTTTCATATTTGTCAGAGGGAAGGTGCCACATATGATCTCTGACTAGATGATAATGAATGAGTACCACCCAATCAGTGTAGGTTACATTGATATAATTATTGCTGTTATTAAGCAAAACCTTATCTTCCAAAAATAATGCAGAGGCAACAGCTGACCAGGGATTTTTAAAATACTCTTCTCATAGTTGAGTAAAGCTCCATAGAACCTGAGAAAATTGGTACTGATTATTAAGTACTAATTGATGCTATGAAACACTATAGCGGAAGCGCTGACTTTTAATGAACCAAAACTTATTATAAAGCACTATATTACCGTTTGCTGATGGTGCTTTCTGGGTTAGCCATTCCATAATGTTGTCAGTGGGCCACATTATGATATATCTTAGTTTTTTAAAAACTGATTTGAGATTACATTGTCTGAAATTATCACTATCAATTATTGCGCAAACTCAAATCTTACCTACAAGTATTTTGATATAAATGCAATTAAAAAAGTTTAAATAATTTTTTAATGTAAGTATGGCGGGAGTATCAATTTGATCAATAATAGTCATAATTTTAACAACTTCAGGGAAGTGGTAATTCAGAATTTTTAGAGCCAGGGCCACCTTGACTCCTTTTAATTGGGTTTGTCATTGGGATCATGAGTTTTTAAAAAGTTGGCTTTTTCTGCAATTTGAATAGCATACTGTTTTGATTTAAATTCGTGGCCCACTTCTTGAATCTTTATGGTGATTCTGGGTCAGAACTAGTAAATTGCTGGAGGAGGCGTCGTCAGAAGAAAAGGATTGCATTTGGTTATCGCCTTTAATATCAATTTTTAGTGGTATAGATGAGTGTTCAAAAATAGAGTATATCTTACTCTATTGCCATTTACCTTTTCCCATTCCTCATTGCCAACTTCAAAGAATTATAACAGTGTTGGGTTGCTTACTAAAAAAATTGTTGTCATAATGACCATTGATTTTACAAATTCAGTAAGTCATATCAGCAACTCCCTGTTGAGGTCGAGTATATCATGCCATTTTAATGACATTTACTGTTTTTAGTGTTACATGGCTGCTAATTAGCATATGTTTTATGAGTCTCTTCATTAGGTGGTTTTAAAATGATCTCACGTCACTTCAGTACTTGATCATGTCTGTGGTGTCCATATTATGTCAAAGCATGTAATAAGGTGTTGTACTCAGGGTAGTCCTTTGTTTGCATTCAAAAACCAGTCCTATCATTGAAGTTTGCCAGTTTATTTTCTCCAAGAAGGACCTGGGCCTCATGTTAAAACCAGTTAGCTAACTCAGTGTTATTTTTTGTCCTTCTGAACTAAATAGTCATAGATCAGCCTTTCTAGTGGTCATATACTTGGTACTTGGTACAAAATTTTACCTTAAAATTTTTTAGTATTAATGGAGCTTACCCAAGTGGGGTATCATCCATAAATTTTTATTTTCAGATGCCAAAATAAAACTGAGAGAGGAAAACTCCTAACATGATGCTGTGGCAGTAAGCCTAAGCGGCCATGTCCGATGGGTATGGGGAGGGAAGATCACTGTTCATTGACTATTACTTCAAAAACGCTCCAGGGTGGACAAATATGGGTGTAGGGGTATTAGAGGTATTAGACACAACATAGCGCTTTAACATCTGTTAAGCTCCTTTATCTTCAGGTAGCAAGGCATGATCATACTGTGGCTTTGATTGTCCAAGCAGTTTATCATAGTGGTCATCTTAAGAAGATTGTCAGCCCCATGAATGGTCATTCTTGACATCTTCAGGAATGACTATACAACTCTGTGCCAGTTACCTTAGGAAGATTGACTAAAATTGACACGCTTAAAAAAGGTTGAAATGATAGTCCATGGTGATGGCAGTTCCAACTTAGGTTTGATAAAAGTCATGAGGTCCTGTATTGCTGAGTTATTAGAGAGACTCCAATATTAGTCTAAATTTCCGAAGAGTGAGATAAAGCCAACAGTATAGCAGACATAAATTGTTGAGGCTAATTTAATATGACGTTAGCCTACTCTACTTTTTGAATCTTTTTCCTCAAAAAGTTAGTTCTCCTTTGGACTAAGACCTTTGATCATATCAACAGCAACCTTCCTCTATCTCAGCCTCAACTTAACGCTCTCATGTATATTCATCCTCCATTTACGTTCCAATTGCTGTTTAAAGTGATTACTTATTTGACTTCAGCTTCTAATTCATTTAAAAGAGATCAGAGTCAAGAATTTTCCTTTTTGGTATTTAATAGCATCCCATAGTTCTTGAACATTTCATATAGATTCTTGTTTGCTTGTAATGCATCTCTCAAGTCATTGAGAATGGAGACGCAGTTATACTATAAAAAGATTATAATATCATGGTGTATAATATTTTGTTGTCTCCAGAAAAGTCTCAGTTCCTCATTGAGGGTTAGTGGCTTCATTGGGATTACTGATATGCTGGGAAGCCACCTGCATTTCCTGTTGGGTGAATTGAATTAGCTCATCTACAAATTTAGCCTATTGAACTTTAGCCAAATGGTTGTAAAAGCATTTCAGACCTCCATCTGAAATAATTTAATCCTTGTACTCATCCAAGGGAACACCTCTCTCATTAAAGGATTTACGACTATTCAATTATGTTACAATTTAATTGTGTTATCAGATCTCTAGTTGTGAAATTTAATTACTGAGCTTGTAGTTGGTGTTGACTGCTTGCCATAATTTTTGGAAACTGAGTTCAATCTGGGCATGCAAAGATATAATGGCATCCACATTCTGATGTTAATGTTAACCACTTCATTATCAATGCATGGTGTCAAACAATGGTCCATTAGAAATTGTGCATGGAAAGATAATTTTACTAATATATTCTCAAGGTGATTGAGGTTGGTGAAGAATATTAACTGGCTATGGCTCATAGTGTGGTATTTTTCTTTTGTATTTTAAGTTGCTATTGTTTATGTCTTTGATAATATATCAGTTTTTAGGTCAACATCTTTATGACTAAATAGCTGGAATCCGCGCAATAGGTTTTGGCCCATTTGTCATATCTGTTCACTAGTAAACGTTTATAAGTTGATTCCTTTTAACATAGGGGTATAGCTTAAATTCAATTTTCTGATTAAGGCAACTGTGAGGGGCTTGGAAGGTGACGTAGATCATAACAAAGCGGTTCTTCTCAACCATATCTCCTAGAGTAGGATTCTTGTTGCAGTATTAAGTTTCAAGAGTTTTAAGTTTTTGTGAAGTCCCCTGTAGCGAGCACCACTATGCGGTTCATGGCACAAGAACACTACTGCATAGGTTATGTTCTTCGCAAAGACACTTGTTTTTTATTTGATTACTAGTCCCATGTCACCTTACAAGGTTAATCTTTAAAGAATGTTTAGAAGAGATATGCGGTATCCTAGTTCTATGTCTTGTGGTATAGTAATCTCTACGCCAGTAATGATGTATGAATGTTAAAACTAACTCAGATAAATGTTAGTATTTTATTGATATAGCAGCAAAAAATATTTATAGTTGACCTCTCAGCCTCTAAAAAAGTGTCTTGATCTGAAAACATAAATGACAGCTAGTGCAGTGGGTACAATAGGCAAAATGCATATAATGGTATCTATTTTATTTACCTGAGGTAAGCTGACCAGAGGACAGACATTACTGAATATATGCGAAACTAAGAGAATAACAAACAAATATAAAATTGGGCACCCCAGGGTACTCAAGTTACCCCAGTTGCCAGTGGGACTGCCAGGTATGGGGGGTTGGTGTGCTACTCCGAGGGGGTTTCACCTGCTATGGAGCAGGTGCGAAGGAAAGGGTTTGTGTGGAGGAACCAGAGTGGGAACCATGATTCTATGAGCGCTTTTTGCCTTGGTCTCATATATCCATAGAGCCAGGCTTGGAAGTGCTCTAGTAAGTGGACATGGAATCTGTTAATAACCCCATGAATGGTTGGGACCGTGCCCTTGAACGCATCTAATGCAATTGTGTGTATTGTCCACATTGCAATGGGTATTATTAGGGAATGGAGTGTGGATGGGATTGGTGACTCAATCTGGAGCGCGAAGATGCTCTTTGATATCGAGAATTCCTGTTCGTTTTGGATCTTGAGCAGGCGTGCGACTTCCTGCCATATGGCTTTGGTTGGGGGGCATGTTTCTAGGAGGTGATGTAGGGATCCCTCCCTCCACATACTGCACATGTTTTGTGGAGGGAGTTGGAATGGTCCGCCGTCCTATAGGTTCTTCTCATACAGCGCCAAGCGTTTGCTCTTATCCTCGGCTGTAGGATTGGGTGATGAATCATTTTCCACATTGCCTTCTGTGTGGTTAAATCATAGGGAATGTCCAAAATATCTAGGTATTCTATCCTAGCTATGTTTGGGGTTGTTGCGAGCATATCTCTCTGGGGGTGGTTTTCTGGGTTTTTTAATTTGAATTGGGGCTGGGCTGTCCCCTTCCCTGTATAGTACCCATGTTCTCTATGGTCCATCCCATACAGCGGATAGTTTGGCGGATATGTTTGAAATGAGGGGAGGTTCCATGCGGACCCGTTGCAGTAGGGTGCTTAGCAAGGTATGAAAGTAGTCTGTGTGGACTATTTGAGTTAGTTAATTTGCGCCTGTGCAAAGTTAGTCATTGCTGCTCTGGACCAATGTTGTTGCGGGAGGTCTGGAGCAAGGACTTCCTTTATCCATGTACCTAGGATGTGATTGGCGTGGATTTTGAAATCTATAAGTCCCATGCCTCCGCTTGAGCGTGGGCCTAATAGTGCTTCCATCCGTAAAGGAGGGTGAGAGTCAGGCCACAGCCAGCCCCCTGGATAAGCGCGCGGATTGAAGTTATAAATGTAGGTGAGAAGGCGATCGCGTGGGCCTGGTACCACAGTATTGGGAGGATGAGCGAGTTAGCAATTGTAACTCGTCTGTTAATCCTGGGGTTCTTCCCTTGAGGGAGGCAACACGTTTGGATACTCGTTGTAGCAGATTACTTTCCATTGTCTCATTAGCATATCCCCCTGATTCTAGCCAGATTCCAAGGTGTTGGACAGGAGTGGTGGTGGGAGGAGATGCAAAGGGTAAAATGATTGGGTTTTTTCTTCGTGTGTTGGCATGAGGTTCTGATGTTGTGGCCCAATTGTTTGTGTATTTGCCTAAGAGGATGATTTCTGTCTTTCTTTTGTTGAGCGATGCGTTGCTCACCTTGGAGTATTACTATATAGTGTATTCCAGCTGTCGGGCATCTTCATTGTTTGCTATACCTGCTACGCAGTCATCCACAAATGCCAGTATCTTGACTGTTGGTTGCCCTTGTGCGGTTATCCCCATGAGACTTGAGTCAGTTACTCAGAGGAGTGGGTCAAAGCTGAAATTGTATAGCAGTGGGCTGAGGGGATCCCCTTGTTTGAGCCCTTTGTGTGGTTTAATTTTATTTGTTAGGAATCCAGGGCCGCATACAGCCATGGTTGCAGATTCTGTTAGGAGCATCGCCCATTTTATGAATCTTGGTGGGAGTTTGAAGGCATGTAGACATTCTTTTAGGTATGGCCAGCTAACACGGTCATACGCCTTTTCCTGATCCAAGAAGACCAGGGCACCAGTTGCTTTGGATTGGCAAATATTTGCAACAGGGTAATTGTTGTTCTAGATTGAACGCCATGGTATAAACCCAAACTGGTTGGGTGATAGGACGTCAGATGCAATTGCACCTAATCTTGCTGCTAAAATTTTTGTTAGAATTTTTGTGTCAGTGTTGGAGAGTGCAATTGGGCACCAGTTGGCCAGGTCCAACTTGTCACCCTTTTTATACAAGGTTATAACGTAGGATTCATGGCCTCCTGGTAATAGGCGTGTTTCCAACAAGCTCTGGTTCATAGACGCCAATAGGAGGGGGGCGATTTGTTAAAATTTTTTTTGTAAATTCGTAGGGTATCCCATCAGGCCCTGGGCATTTCCTACGTGGTGCACCGCGAATTGTCTCCCAAAGTTCCTCCCGTGTAATAAGGGATAGTATATTGTAATTTGGTGGTGTACTTTGTATCTTGGCAATTTGTATAAATTCTTTAATTTTTTGTGAATCCGTTGGCGTTTCATGATATAATTTGGTGTGATAGCGGTGTACTTCCACCTTGACCTCATCAGGGTCAGTTGCCACGGTGCCTTTGGTCTTGCAGACCTGTGTGCACGTGGGCTGGTTTCCATGGGAGTGGAATTGGCTGAAAAAGTATGTTGAACAGGTTTTGCCTTCCTTTATGAACTTACCATTGTTTGATACTTTGATTCTGTGTTGGTGTTCGAAGATGAGATTGTTAAGTTGGGCAGAAATTTCTGCCCATTTGCATCCCCAGTTAGGGCTATAGCCAGATCTTGGAGTATTTATTTCCAGGTGGTCTAGTTCCGCCAAGGTACGCTTGATTGTGGCCGTGTCCGCGGTGTACTTGCTTGATGCAATATGTTGGGTTTTGTTGATTAAATCCTTTTTGAAATTTTCCCATGTTCCGATGGGATCCAAAGTGAATGGGGCTGTGAATTCTGGGTTCATAGCCTTGTTTTTGACCCAGTCAGATATCTTATGCAATTTTATATTTTTGGTGAAGCTTTCTCCAAGGCAACACCTGTGTGTGGGATTGGGTTGGGTTGGCGCTAACTGCACCATAACTTGTTTGGTGGTCAAAAAATTGATCTCTTTTGTTATAAATTTGGAGATTCTTGAGCGATGGTATTGCGGAACAAGGATGTGGTCATTGTGACTCATCGATATGAGCGCTCACTCACATATGTTGGGCCACGTCATGTGGGGAAGGAGTGGTGAACTGGGGGGAAGAGCATCCTGTAAGCCAAGAGATGCTTTCATTTTAATATTTATTGTGTCCAGGTGGGTATCCCCTGGGATTAGGCCATCAATCCATATTGGGGTTATCCCAGCAGTTGAAATCGCCTAACATAATGGTATCTGGTAGGAGGGTGAGAGTAGAAATGTTTCAAAAAATTTTTTTCTCTTGGTTGCAGTGCACGGTGCATAGATACATGCTATCAAAGTTATTTTCTCTTGGCATGTGATTGTTGCTACCAGGACTCAACCATGCAAGTGTGATGACGAATTTGTAATTTTAAATTTTTTGTTGTTTTGGACGATCACCCCACAGTGAGACGTCCATACTGATTGTGATGGTGCGACCCTGGTTGACCAAGATTCTTCTTCCCCTTGTAGACAATGGGTTTCTTGGATGGCTAAGATGTCTACAAGAGGTTTTTCGTAGGAATGCCAGCTTTTAAGCTTGGGACATATGAGCCCTGGCTCCCGCGATGTTTAGCATCCCTATTGACACTGAGGTGCCCGTGGTGCCTCAGGAGCAGTTGGGAGGGCCCTCTGGTCCTATCCCACCGCGGCTCATTTTGTCCATGCTCCGCGTCTGTACTCCAACTCTTTCACTGCCATTGTTGGTTCCCTTGATTTGACCCAATGATTTAAGGGAATTGCAGTTTTTTGCATTTGTATCAACTTTTCCCACACAGGTCTCGTGTTGATTTGATGCAGATTGTTGATTGGATTTTATATTTTTGAGGTTTGACTTTGGTGAACTGTGCACCGCATTTTCACCCAAATTGTGGTTGCATTGTTCCTCAGTATATGCATGACTGATGTCGCTTTGTGACTCAGTCCAGTTACTGTGAAAATTTTCGACCTGGGCATATTGTTCTAATTGATTGGTTTAATGAATATCTGAAATATCCTCCTGAATTTGTCTGGGGTTAATGGCAGACTCCGCGTGTGCCACCGTTTCAGCCGCTGCTCACTTGTGGGCTTTTCGTGCTGCTTTATGTTGTTTACTTGTAAGTGGGTATATGATGGAGTATAGTCCATCTTCAGCGGAATGGGTGGTGACCGTCGGTCATTTTGGTGAAGTTTTCATTATCTTCATCCCTTGCTTCCTCACAAAAATCATTTTCCATTAAGCCCTCTTTAACAGGGCATGCATGTTCCTTGTGGCCCAGTGAGCCACAGTGGTTGCAAATGGGTGGTGCGCGTTCGGTGTAAATTGGAATGTGGCCAACTGGCCCCCATCTGCGAAGTGAAATTCTGCTGTTCGGGGAATTTTGGATAAGTCCTCTTCCACTTCTGGGAAGGGGTTGATTACAGTGATAGATTTGCCCATGCACAGGTCAGGCATCAAGTGAGATCTCTGTAATTCTAGTTGTTAAATTTCTCTGTAGGTCATGAGACCTTTGCAGAGCTCCTCCTTGATTACCTTATGAGGAAGGTTGGTGGGGAGCGAGTCAAAAGAGATGAACAAAGTTTTCTCCTTGTTCCATCTGGTGCATGCGGTGCGCACAATTTTTTTGCCCTTGGGGAGGGTAATTTCCACACATATTTTTGCTGTGGCATCAGCTTCATCGGCTGTTTTAAAACCAATATCGATTCAGCCATAGCCCATGTTGTTGGTGGCTACATACACCGCGTGAGGGAAAAGTGAGGGCTGTGCCTCACATGTTTTCTCCCACAGGGTCGGTGACTCATCCCCAAGGAAGATTCTGATCCTGTGCACCACCTTTGACAAGGGTTGGTTGAATTGAATGTACATATATTGTGCGTGTTTTACAGTAAATACCATAAACCCAGATGGTGTCTGAGTTTGCGATTTCTTTATGGATTGGGTTCCTGGTCCCCCTCCAGGGCGTTTCTTGCCCTTAGTTGCACCATTAAGTGCTCTGCTCGCCGCGACACTCGCCCATGTTGTTTTTTATTGATAAAGTCGCCCATCTTTCCTGTGTGTGATTATCCAAATTTTCTTTTTGAGTTGAATCATAGTAACTAAAGTGGTTGTTACAAGAAAGAAAAACCTTGGATCATATAATGGTATCTAATTATGGAAGAAACTTATGAGGGGATGAGAAAAAATGTGACAGCTTTGGATTGGAAGAGGATTTTGGATGGGAGGGAGACATTTTTATGCATTTACGATTAATCACATGCTTTCACCAAAATATGATTGATCATTAATGTGAAAGATTCTGAGGAACTTGATGCTCTGAGTCAAGTTAACAATCCATACAGCATTTGCTTTATTTTTTGTGTACTAACAATTATGGTGGGGCCCAAGGGTTTTTAGATAGCTTTAGTAATCCAGACCATGATAATGGTTTTAACTTAATATCCAATTGAGAACTTTAGTTTTTTCTAATCTTGGGTTTTATAAGAAGGTGTATTTTAGTTTCAATACAATCAACTACCAAAGTCAATATACCACAGTTTCTAGGTCATATGGAAATATCCTCAAATTAATCTATGAGACATCCACATATTAATTTTGTTATTATCTTTACTATCAGGGCAAAAAATGAGAGTCTTCTCAAGTCCTATTTATAGTGTATTCAATTTAATAAAGGTCATATAGTTGTTAATTGTCAAAGCCTCACAGATGCAATAAGGAATGTTGATATATGGTGTAATATGTTGTTTGTCTGGTCAGTGAGATTGCTAAGTATCACAGAGATAATACTTATAAGTTAGAAACAAATTCCAGGGAAAGTCAACGCTTCTCTTTAAGGTGTGTTAGTTTGACCCAAAATCTCTAAAACATGGACCTTGGAATGAAAATCAAAATGCAATTATCTACAAATAACCTGAGAATGTAGAGCTTTAGATTTCATATGAAGAGACTGTAGTATATTCTTCTTCATTGACTGTTTCTGGAGGTAATTTCATCTTTTCCCTACAGTATGATAATCTTCTTGGCATATGAGGAAGTCTATCTAATAAAATAGGATTGTAATTTGGGGATTTTTTAGTTTTATGGCGAGTCAAAAAAATGGTATCCTAAAAGACAAAAGTACTGTTCCTTATGCTAAACAAAAGATTCAGTTTCCTTAAAAATTTGGACTCTGAAATTACCATATAAATGCTATTTTATAGATTAGTAGAAGAAAAAATCAGTATTTTTAAAACCTCTGAGGGTAAGGCTGAATAAGCTTTTTAGCCTTGGTTGGTTGTGATCCAGAAGCTCCATATTCTGCACCATATACCAGGTCTGTAGTTGTTGGGATTTTTGCCCATATTCCCAGCCGGCTAAATTACCAGGGATCACTAGGGGATACTTCCTAATGCGAGGTAAATTGGAAATTGGTTGACCCTGATTTTGGGGTAACTATGTTTGGGGGATTTTAGGTTATTCTCCTGGTTAGATCCATCAGGGATCAATCTGTATGAATGATTAAGATCTCGTCAGGTTTAGTTTGTAAGTCCAGGGGAATGTCCCCTGTGCATGGATTGGGCGATCTTCCCATTTCTGAATAAAAAGGGTCCAAAGAGGGTGGCTGTACCTCTCGTCACCCAGGGCAACCTCACCCATATGGTAGATGAGCGCTGGGTAACATCCCTCCCTCTTAAGATTCCTCCCCTGGTACCCATGCTCACCTCCGCTAAACCTGTCCGCTGAATTGAGGAAATCTGCGCTGAGATTACTGAATTAAAGTTGAAAGGTCCGAAACTAATGGGAATAAAGCCCAATGATTGGGAAGCATATAGTAAAAAGGGGACAAATATAAATTTATTGGCCGGAATTGCTGACAGTTTTGACTCAGATAGCAGTACAATTGCTGATGCCAACAACCCCTCAAAATCGTCAGAGATAATCCCCAATGTACAGATGGTATTTCAGGAACTATTGCAGACAATTTAAAACCACTATCCAATGAATCAGGAGTTGTGGCTGATGTAACTTGTTTGACTGAATGAACGCCACAGCAACCGGGAACAGGCAGGTTGGGCATCCTGAACACATTTACAACCAATTGGGACTGCCCTTATGTGGGGTGACCCTGGTGAATTCCTGTTGCTCATTGGGCCAAATGCCATCACAACAACCGACGGAAATGCAGTCAAGCCTCAGCTCAGGTGGTTGCAGTTGAACTGATAGCAAATCAGCCTTCCACCAAATCCTTCAATGTCAGTTCCAATTGAGATTATCTGCCCCCTTCCCCAAAAATTTGCCAGGTTAGGTCATATTTGAGGGACCTAATCCCTGCTTGGAACCATTACCAATCAAACACCATTTTATCAGTTGCATCACACTTAGGAAACTGTTGGTCCATTTTCTTTATTTTCCTTTTAATAAATTCATGCTAAAACTCAATTTATACTTTATTAAATCCTTCTTTCTGAAGTTCCGATGGCATTAACCTGGTGGCCTATTGGTCCCTACACTGGATGGGCATTACCAGTTTTGATGATTACAATCACTTTCACCATCATCAACTAGATTCAACGTCCAAGAAACTTTTGGTAATTTAACCCCATCATTGAAACAATCCGACATCAATATACTGGTATCTTGTGGCCTAACATCCACCATTTTCAAGCAAAGATCCGCCCCCTTGTCTCTACAATTGTATTGAACCCACCCACCATTAACCCTGTAGAAGCCAACCCAGTGGTACAATCCCCTGCAGCAAGACCCCCAGTGTCTGGGGTTGTTTCCATTTGGTTCGTGTTTGGGTTTCTTTCAATACTCATTCTAAACCAACAAGACATTGTTTCCCAATTCGTGGCTCCATACAACGTTGTACAAGCGGCAATGCCACTGGCATTCTGGATTGCTTTTTGGGTGCTCAAGCATCCCAACTGGCAGGCCAGTCTAAACTTATTCTGCCGTTTTCATGACAGAGTTGCCGACGAAATAGGGGCATCTGATAGTTGTTTAACTATCAGGTGTACCAATTGGGATTGGTCAGGTTTAATCACTGACTTATTGGGAATTTGAGGAGTAAGTTGTGAGGTGAGTGATGCCACCTGCAACTAGCAAATCGATCAGTTGGTTTGCAACCTATCTTAATATGTAACAATCCCAAAACTTAAGCAGGATGCTTGCCAAATATGGTTGGTTTGCTTTGATCAAGAGGAAAACTTAGGGACACGTTTTCTGAATCTTTCCGTTTTAGGTCTTGAGGATGTCCAATGATGGAATTCTAGCCAGGATAGGGAAGACCATCGCTGCTGAGACAAGGATGGGTAATTTAATTTCAACGGCTGCCATTTCATCAAGGAGGGGCAACTGAGGTTGGGCGCTGAATCCCCTACTATAAATTCCCAAAGAATTCACTAATAAAAAACACTAAATACCAGATCACTTTTACAAGAGTATTAGCTTAGTAAACTTTATCAGCATCCATATGTTCTATTATTTCTCAGGGATATTATTGCTGTGTGCTTTAATTGGAAGACTCTTTAAGATAAAGATTAGGGATCTGAGCGGGGATCTAGAGAAGAAGCTGAATCAAATCAGGGATTGCTGCCAACTGTGTGTCAAACTGAAGAAACCTTAAACAGGGATATAAGAGTAGATTGAGTTAGGCGGTACAAGGGAAATTAATCCATATTTTGAGACACCATAATTATTATAAGAGGAAATACTGGACTGAGCGTTAGACCAAAATCCATTTCTTCCATTCAACTACGTATAATAGTCGTCATACTATTATCAAATAATTATATCATCTATTATACAATGCGGAGAATTGCACAAAGCCTGAACCTGTGCAAGTGATAAATTTATAGGGGTATTGGCTGAAATAATCAGAAACCCTATAATTTTTTACAAAGTGGTGCTCACTACAGGGGTTTATTTGAGTAGAAGAACTTATAAATGATTTCATATGAAGATGTTTCTAATTCTGGAAGGAAGTTACTAAGGAAAGTAACACTAATGAGGACATAAGGTGAAGTGGATCACGTTCATTTGTGTTCACCCAGCTCAGAAGTGGATCTATAAATGAAGCTAATTGAAGATACTCAATATTTGGGAAAAGGACTTGCAGCCTAGGTATGGAACTGTCTAGTGCTGCAAGAAAACCTGTTCCACCTGACATCTACCTGAGATGAAGAGGATCAGCAGGGCCAACCTGGGCTTGAAATTGGGTTCGCTTGAAATATTCCCAAGGATCACTAGGATCAACTTAGGTTGAAATAGGGTCTGCTTTAAATAGTCCTGAGGAGTGAGTGTTTAGATGAGACACTAGATGAAGCATTGGGAGAAATGGAAAGCAATCAATTAAGAGTAATGAATTGCCATACCATTGAAGATATGAAGTAAAAACAGGAAATGATTGATCCAAGATAGTGGAGAGATCGTTTGGCTCAATGACATTCAATCAATGATCAGGAATTTCTGGAGATGAATTCATCAATTCAAGATGAAGTTGGATGAAGCTAACGAGGCCATATCAATCTGTGGTAGATAAGGGATCATTTCCAGACACACCAGTGGATTTATTTCCAAAGTTTTAGATGGCTACAAAGGCCAAAAATCGTTTTTAGGAGAAAAAGGATCTATACAATCAAACGAAACTGTTGAATAATGAGATATGAAGATTCAATCATCAGTTGCCAAAATATGAGATAAAATTAGGACCTGTTGGAAGAATAACCAGTCAGTATTAAATGCGTAATTAATTAAAATATTTAAGAGTAACGCCAAAGTCAGAAAGTGTAGCCTATAATTGAAGAAACAGCGCTGCCAGTCATATAGTGAAGAAGATCAATACTAATAATTGGAAGTATTAGACCTAAGATAAAATAAGTGCAATGTTTCCAGAGGACCTCTGAACCATTAAATGGTTATGTCCTGAGATTTTGGTCAAGTCCCCAAAGAGGACCACTGAACCAAATAGATGGTTAAATCTTAAGAGGATAAGATTTTGAATCATGATAACTAGTAGGTCAGAGTATACTTAGGAGCCAGTTTGGATGAAGGGAAAAACAAGGACATCTGAACCTTTTTGTAGGTTAAAAGTCCCAATTCAAAAGAAAAATACAAAAAAATATAAAAGATATAATATACCAAATATCAATGTTTATGGTCCATGATTTTTGGACCTATGATGAAATGAGATTGCCAGCATGGGTTGCCAAGAGAACCAGAGGATTGAAGCCATAAAATGAATGTATGTGCCAAAGAGTGTTTGAGATATCCAAGTGTTCCTTGGAATGGTTGGATACTATGGAAGATTTATTTGGGATTTTGCCAGAATTGCTGAGCCCTTATTCCATCTGTTGAAGGATCTGAAGAAAGGATTCGTATGGAATGAAGAAGCACAGAAATTCTTCAATGAGTTATGCCAGTATTTAATAGATTCTCCAATTTTGAAATATTTAAATTTCAATTGAGAATTTATTATACAAACTGATGCTTTATTAACAACAATTGGTGCCATATCAAGTCAAGTAGATGAACTTGGGGACAAACTCAGGTGACATATGCAAGCTGGAAACTCTCAGCCACTGAGAGGAACTACACCATATTTGAGCATGAATGCCTTTTATTCATTTATGCCTGTAAACAGTTTCAGGTGTACATCCATGGAACGCACTTCAAAGTGATGATGGACCACTCCTTGTTGCATTAGCTTCACAATTTGTGAGAACCGTAAGGACGACTAGCCTGATGGGCATTGAAGTTACAGGCTTACAATTATGAGATTTTCCACCAAGAGGGGGCTTCTCATCAGAATGTGGATGGCTTATAACAGTTACCAATGGTCCAGATGGTATATCAGCAGGAGGATGAGTTAAACCAGAGAATGGTCGATGGAGAAGTTGGGAATGAGCCCTGAGAAATCCAAGGTGTGTTTTGAAAAGCGATGGAAAACATTGAGGCCATGGATAAACAAGTTTTTAAGATGATCAATGGGAAGCAATTGCTATTTCCAAAACTTTCAGAACTAGTGGCTATCATATAAGCCATTCATAAGGTTGTCAGGCATGGAGGCTTGAGAAAAATGACTGACCATATTTGACAGTACTACTGATGGGAGTCCATCAACTATGATGTTGCCGACTATCTAGCTTGTTGTGTGGAGTGCCAGTTGCACAAGCCACATAAGAATATGACTGGATACTGAATGGTCCACCCTGGATTTGCTTAGCATATGGTGTCCATTGACATGATGGGACTGCTGACAATGAGCACAGGGGGAGTCAAGTATATAATAGTTGCAATTGATCATCTGACGAGATGGGCTGAGACAAAGGCCCTGGTGAAAGTAGATGCTACCAGTACTGCAAAATTCATCCTGGATAAAGTAGTATACCGACATGGATGCCTGCAGGTCCTGCTGAGTGACAATGGGGAAAACTAAACGTCTTATGTGATCTTATAGTTAAATGAGATGATGTGATCTGAGGAATTATGTCTGTACCCTACCATCTGTAGATGAATGGACTGGTGATATGAGTTAATGGAATGCTGGCCATGACGCCGAGGAAGCTGGTTTCAGGAAGAACTTCTGCGTGGGGAATGTACCTGAGTTTGGTGACATTTGCCTACAATGTCAGTCATCATACACAGTGGGAAAAACGCCATTTGAATTGTTATATGGGAAGAAGGCCGCGTTGCTGCCAATTTTATATCTGGTGGTGGAAGTAATATCAGATATGGGTGCTGATCAGTACCTGAACTAATTGACAAATACCCTTATCACAATGAAATCACAAGCAATCAAAATAACTTTGAAGAAAAGGATAGAAGTGAAAATGATGGATGATAAGAACTGTTTAGCCTTATCAGAACTATAATAGGCAAAAGAGTTGCATATTGTGATATGAATGGTTTTGGAAGAAGAAACAAACTGGATGCGTTCTTGTTGAGTCCATTTGAGATTATTTCCAAGACAGTGATGGATGCATACTCCATCAAGAACCTCTTGGATGGAAGGATAATAAATCGAGTCCATGCTAAGTATTTGAAGCAACGGATTGATGAAAAAATAACAAAAAAAGAGTTCCCAAAGGACCGCTGAACCATTAAGTTGGTTATGTCCTTATGATTTAGTCAAATAAATAAGGACATTTGAACTAATTTAGATGGTTAATTCTTAAAATTAAAACCTCTGAACCATAGAAAACTGGTAGGTCTAAGTATACCTAAGATCCAGTTTGGGAGAATAAAATGAAAAGATGGACCACTGAACCAAAAAAAGGTTAAGTCCCGTGGAAAAAAGAAGAAAAAAATAAAAAAATTTGATAAAGATATTAAAAAAAGATTATTAAAACCGCAGAGAAAACCCAATATATTTTTATAATTTTTATTTTTTGTTGATTATCCTCAATTCAGGGGATGATTCCACCTATGTCGCCTCTTGGGGGAGGTAGGATGGATTGCAGTAGGAGTGAATAACCTGTCAAAATCTATGTGAGAAGGGACGCTAGTGAAGGCTAAACCTACACAAAACCAAGTTCATTGAGTAGATGCAGATCCCTGTGAGAAAGTGATTAGGGGAAGGAAAATTGAGATGTCGGAAGAAGCTAAATGTGATACCCTGGAGCAGGGAGGGAAGCAACAGTACAAGAAGAGGCAGTTGGCAAGTAACCCCAAGTGATCCCAATATAGTACTGGAGCTGGAAGATTGGTCTTGAGTGATTGCCAATGGGTTGCGCAAGAACACCAGACATGGGCTGGCAACAAACAAGGGATATTAGATGGGGGTTGCCAAATCATGCCCCCTATTTAAGCCATCAACAGAAGATACTAATGGGACGCGCCAAAAATGAGATAGCTGTGCAAGGAGAAAATGGCATCCTGCAAGTGACCACTATAAGCTTCTCAGAAGCTGAAGCAGAAAGAGCGATGAAAAATGGGAAGGGCTGGAAGCTTCATGGCCCAACTTTGAAGAACTTGGCCAGCAAAGTGAAGAACATAAGCTGTGATATCCCAATCTTGGATGTTTTCATGATTGGAAGAATTCAGAGCTATGGATAAAGCCTTGGTGACTTGGGCCCTTAATTCTGCATAGGGGAGTTCAAAATGTTCACTGTTGCTGACAGTTAGTTTGGTGGCCAAGACAGCTGGTTTGTAATATTGACCAAGTTGGAAGAGGAACTCTGGAAGTAAGTCCAATCCAGTGAGTAATGAACAATCAAGAGCAAAAGGCATATTTCAGGAGGTTTGACGATGATGTTTGTAGTATCTGTGAAAGGAACTGAATCCAGGAAAGTCTCAAAATCTAACTCTGGAATTGATGACAGAGGAAGAATTGGCCACGAGTCATTCAAGATGATTGATAGCCTAATTTTGGCAGGGTTGTTTACCATTTCTGGTAGTTCCCCAGAATGACTAGCCACTGGTACTTGAATAGGAGTATGAGTCCTGGAAGGACCATAGAAAAGGTTCTGTCACACAGACCAAGACTTCCTCTGGAAAAGCCAAAGATCTTGATTAAACAAACTATTGAGCAGCTGCTGGTACTGTGACTCAGAATTTGACATATGAGCTGGACGAGAGGGGGGATGTCAGACTTATATGATAGTTAATATTATGCACTCTGAAATCAATTAAGCTCCAATTTTGGAGAAATGAATCCCAAAATTAATGGGTTAAGCTCTCCAGAGAAGAATTCTGAATGATATGAGACAAGAGGTTATGAGAAGAAAATAACAAGGACGTACATAAATGAGAATTCTTAATTAGGCCACAAAACAAACATCAACAGAAAGAGTTTCCTGTTGAGGATGAGGGTAAAATCAGGAAATTGAGGACGCCAGACCAAGAATCCTGAATATGACAGTGGGCCATATGCCCTGATGAGGGGAAACTGGATCCTGAGATTAATATCATCATGAACAAATTTATCAGCCCACCATGATAGAAGATCATGGGGACCACGCTCTGAGTAGGTAGTAGCAAGGAGGATGAGGAAGAGAGCCGCATGCCAAAGGTTGTCCCAAGCAACGTTGATTACTGATGATTATACTCCACTTGAGCAAATGAAGTATTTAGCAGAGTGTCCATAGTGGTGTTCTCCTGCCCCAGTCCTTTTCTCACTGAAAATCTAGGCAAGAGGGAGCATGTGTTGGGATTTTACCCATATTCCCAGCTGGCTAGATTACCAGGGATTGCTAGGAGATAATTCCCTAATCTGAGGTGAATTAGAAATTGGTTGACCCTGATTTCAGGGTAACTATGTTCAAGGGGGTTTTAGGTTATTCACCTGTTCAGATCAGTTGGGGATCAATCTGGATGAATGCTTAAGATCTCATTGGGCAGAGTTGCTGACAAAATAAGGGCATCTGATAGTTGTTTAACTATCAGGTGTACCAATTGTGATTGGTCAGGTTTCATCACTGACTGATTGGGAATTTAAGGAGTAAGTTGTGAGGTTAGTGATGCCATCTGCAACTAGCAAATCAATCAGGTGGTTTGCAAGCTATCTTAATATGTAACAATCCCATTACTTAAGCAGGATGCTTGCCAAATATGGTTGGTTTGCTTGGATCAAGAGAAAAACTTAGGGTCACATTTTCTGAATCTTTCCATTTTAGGTCTTGAGGATATCCAATGATGGAATTCTAGCCAGGATAGGGAAGACCATCACAGCTGAGACAAGTTTGGTAATTTAATGGCAATGGCTGCCATTTCATCAAGGAGGGGCAACTGAGGTTGGGCGCTGAATCCCCTACTATAAATTCCCAAAGAATTCACTAATAAAAACACTAAATACCAGATCACTTTTAATAGAGTATTAGCTTAGTAAACTTTATCAGCATACATTTGTTCTATTAAATCTCAGGGATATAATTGCTGTGTGCTTTAATTGGGAGACTTTGTAAGGAAAGTGTAAGGATCTGAGTGGGGATCCAGAGAAGAAGCTGAACCAAATTGGGGATTGCTGCCAACTGTGTGTCAAACCAGAGAAACCATAAACAGGGCTCTAAGAGTAGATTGAGTTAGGTGGTACAAGGGAACAAATCCCTATTTTAAGACATGATAAGTATTTCAGGAAATACTGGACTGAGCGTTAGACCAAAATCCATTTCTTCCATTCAACTATGGATAATAATCATCATACTTTTATCATACAATTATATCAACTATTATACAACGCGGAGAATTACACAAACCCTGAACCTGTGCATGTAACAAATTTATAGTGGTTATTGGCCAAAAATAATCAGGAAATCTATAAATTTTTACAGCAGTCAACTTGATATTTTGTAAGAGTTTTTAGTGAAGAACATTAACTAAATAATCAATGCCTATAATTATTACAACCTTATCTAAATGTACTTATACCTCCATATTATTATACAACAATTTAAATTGTGGGTTTAAGGCAGATAAATAATCATTTTTATTATAAGAAATAGCCAATTTACCCATGCTTCGCTACGGTGTCTATAGACCTTCAGATATACAAATAGTTATTTAGATCTTATATCATAGACAAACAATAACAGTCAAATCTAATTGCTCAATAGAATCAACAAAAACCGCTAACCACTCAATTAAGCTAACTGAACTTATCAAATCAACTAATAACTAACCACCCTCTAAACTAAACTTTTTCCTATTGATTCAACCAAAATCCATCAGCCACTCATCCAAAATAAACTTATCAAATCAAATAACACCAAACTGCTACCCGAAACATTTCTATATCTAAAATCATTGTGTACATAACATGCCTTCTAGACTAATAAATCAAGTTCTACTTAACCTGCCAAAAGTATTTTTTAATTAGGGGAACCAAATTAGGCAGGGTTTAAAATATATAATGCCTAATATCCAGATACCCGTGCTTCGCTATGGTATTTAAAGTTTATCAGATGATAAGCTCACACTGACAGCCTATAGGCTGTGCCAATGCTAATCTGGAGCCACTCGGATGAACAGCTTCACTGTTGCCCTTGTGGCTAGTAAGCTGATCCTAACTTTACTTAATACTTAAAACTCTACCATTGATTTTTGTTTAGTTTCAGGTGAGCAATTTGGTGAATTATTTGATAATATCCGTCAATTCCTACCTACTCGTTCAAATAGTTTTAACCTATCCTACTCGATAGTTTCAGATTCCATATTACTTACCAATTCTCACCCACTCATCCAAATATATTAAACATATCAGACTCGATAGTTTCAGATTTGATATTATTTGCCAATTCTCACCCACTCACACAAATAAATAAAAACTTATCATACACAATTAGTTTCAGGTGAGAAATTTGGTGAATTATTAATAATATTTGCCAAATCTCACCCACTCTCCAGATATATTGAACTATTATACTTGATAATTTTCAGATTTGATAAGATTTTCCGATTCTCACCCACTCAACCAAATAGATTGAATTTATCAGACTTGAAGGTTTCAGATGTCAGTCAGTCAGTGAGTGAGTGAGTGAGTTAATGTGTTTTATTAAGTAGAGAGGAAATTAAGATTTTATTGAACACCAATAAACATGTTGATAACTTTTAAGGTTTTTTGGGTAGAGTAATACTTTATTTTCTAAACTGATAAAGATATTTTGTTAGGCAAATGACCAGTATAAGTGTATAGCAGGTTTATATCTTTATTGCCTTTGGTAGATTTTAAGGCATCTTATCCACTAAAGAAGGCACAAAACAACTAAAACTATGTGGAATTGTATTAGAATTCCAAGATACATGAGATTCTTCATGATAATGAGTTTCTTTTCCTAGGCATAACATTTTTTACAAATTAGTTTCAGGGACGCCTAGTACAGTTGGTTTCAGTGTAAACCTTGAAACATTGTAGAAATATGATCCATTTCTGTTTTGTTATTCTCAGAGAGTTCTATGTCCAATGTTTGAGAATTTGTTCTTAATTTATTTGAGGTATGCTGACCAGGGGATGGACATTACCAATGCTTGATAGAGCTAAAATTTAAAAGTAAATTTAAAATAAAATAAAGTCAAAACAAGACAGATGGATCCACTTGAACTGATGTGAAAACAAGGCTAATCACACTAACCAAGTTGGAAGCGGAAACTGCTATATAACCATGGCGGAGGGTGAAGGGGGATTGGGAGGCTCTTCATCCTCATCTAGGTGGAAATGTAATGGCATAAAGCTGAGAGCATGGGCATGGGAGCATCATGGAAATGGAGGTCAAGATACCAGATAGGTACTTGCAACTCAATGTGTGCAATGAGGAGGGTGGAAATGTAGGTAGTAAGGACTTCTTCAGACTTAAGGCGTATTTTAAGGAGGGTGGCGATGGTTGTGAGGTTGTTGCGGGTAATGCAGGTCTTTGGGCTAAACTTTGCGAATGCTGCAACTTTTTAAACTGCTATATGTACCACCTGAAAGTAGTAGAGATGCTCCTTTTTATGTTTTGGGACAATGGTGCTAGGGAGGATAGGAGGCGGCAGGCCCGTAGCCAGTACTGCAACTGATATTGCAATGGCTTTATTGGTTGGGCAACATTTGGGGGAGGCAACTGCCTCTTCAGCTAGTTGGTGGTCAATTTTGAATGGGGCAGCATCAGGGCGAGGCACATAATGGCGCTTTGGATATTGGGCCATGTATTCAGCACTGAGGTACATTTTGAAGGGAGGAGGCCCAGCCCAATTGGCTTTAGGATAAGATCACCTAATTTGTCAACCTCAACCAAGTAATCCTATGGATTTTTGTTAGTTTTATTGGGTTAGCTGCATATGGATGAGCTGTGTCAGGTGTATAGGAGGAAGATTTAGAATTTACTGGAGTCCTTTATGACTCATGATTGGTTGGTTCATAGAAAGAGGTTTTTTGAGGTAGTTTCTGATTGGCTGATTCAGTGATTGCTGTAACTACCACCTTGAGGGAGGGGGAAGGATAGTTCCTCATTCAAAAACGTAATCAGATCAGCTATGAGTCATCATGCAAAGAGTTGGGATTGGGGGCCACAGCTTGGATAATGGAGGGGCAGTGCCGCTTTTAATGGTCTAGTTTGAAACAGACAGGGCAGATGGTGCGCCCTCCATCCATTCAGGCCCAGAAAGGATGGTCAGGGCAGAAGGGAATAATGGTGCAAGGGGGATTGAGAGGGCTACATTTGTTGAAACTGTACAATTAGTTGTAAAAATCAGGGGCCTGTGAGACGGGTGGCTCCATTGAGAACCGCAAATTGTAGTGTGGGATCAGAACCATATCCCAATAATTCAGCAATATTCTCATTGTGTAAAATTTAAAGTGGTAGGAGGGTAGAGAGGCTCATTAACTGAATCACAATAGTGGTATTAGTGAGCAACCAGGTATGAGTAGTTGGGAGGGGGTGCCCTGGAACACCAGGGAAAGGTAACTGCTACTGCAGCGTCTGCTTCACTTGAGAAGCTGAGATCAAAATACCCCTTAAAAAGGTGGAAGTCGATGAAACCTGCAGGTTGCATAACAGTCTGGGCTAATTTGATAGCAGCTTTGTCTGAGTAGGAAAACAACCTACTATATGAACCTGAAGACCAAATTGCATGTTGCTCTGGGGGAGCACAAGGGGCAACGAGGCACCGCCTGGGTTTGGTTGAGATGTAAGACTAAGTCCTTAGGCAGGGCATAGCGACCTGAAGATTTTGGAGGGCTATCTGAGCCAGCATGAGCATGTTTCAGCAATGGCCAAAAAATATTAGGAGGTTACGCACCACTGCCCCACGTGAGGGCAGCAGGCATCAATTGCATTGACATAGGTAGCATTAATAGGGCGACAACAATTGGACCTGTT
>JAKSZP010015018.1:0-56876 GCA_022478985.1 Massospora cicadina
AAAAAATGGGTTTTAATTTGAGAGGTTTTATATTTGAAAACAGAGCATGAAGCAGATCGTGTTAATTTGTAAAATTTCAGCACTGACATTGAGCAACTGATCAAAATAGGTCATGGAGCTAAAACTCACAAATGTGATTGTGAGCTATATTTGGCAACTGATGCTGAAGAAAGAAGTCCTCATGCAATAATTGGAAAGTTGAAAATCCCAAGAAGCATGTCATATGCTTTTGCTGCTATTTTGGAGATGATGCCTGAAATCACTCCCCAAGTGAGCCAAGTGGCCAAACCTAGAGAATCGGCTAGAGATACCTCAGAGAAATTCAAGGCAACGCCAAAATGGACGACTTTCCATTTAGGATAACGCCCCAGCATTTTTATGACTGTTCAATATGACTATGTATGGCTACAGTGATCATCAAAAGGCATTGACAGAATAAATTGCCTAGACACCAACCGTCAAAAATTAGTGTTGCCCCACCTAGAGGGGGACAGATGGTCATACACGGAGGCCAAGATGGCCATAATGAAGGAATTTGGGAGCTTGTCACGCATGTTGAAGCGCAAACAAGAGTTTATGGGCCTTCCAGTTCCATAAAGATGAATCTTTAGAAAGTTTTGCAGATCATTTCTACCAGGAGACACAAATCCTGGTTGGAGTGAAGGTACTGGACAACTTTGATGCCAGAATAGAATTACAAGCAGCCCTTCGCCCTATCACAATTTCACTGAATGATGTCTTCCATGTTCACAATGGAAATTACTACCTCTCAGATGGTAGATAATTTAATCTTGGGAGCAACCTTTGATGCCCCAAACAGAAGTTTCAAATCCAAACCAGTATGCAATTTGAATACCATGAAGGGGAACAGTGGTGCTAAAGAGTTGAAAAACTGAACCATGTTGAGGAATAAGCCCAAAGAGTTCAGGCTGATTAATAAGAAAGAGAAGGTTTGTTACCAATGTGGAGGGAAGGGATATTTCACTGTACATTGCAAGAGGCCAAAGGATAAAATTAACGTGGTCCAAGCAAAAAAGTCTGATGCTGCAAAAAAGTTGGGAAAATGGCCCACAGACTAGATGGGAACAGTCTAGAGCTGCAGAGAAGCCTGTTCCTCCCAATATCATGCATGAGTAAATTGACATCAATGATCTGTTTGTGGATGAAGACTGTCATTGATTCAGCTAATAAGAACTAGACTAAACTCCCAGTTGGGGTGCGCGAGCACTCAGTGGAGGGCCCAGAATGCCAAAAGCATACCAGTCTAAGCGACTAGTAAGAGTGGGGCTCTATGGAAGACTTGAGTAAAGTAAAAGTTCAGTAATGTACCAAAGGCCCCTCAAGGCAAACCAGATGGCTACATTAGGGGCAACTGTGAGCCTTGCGGGGGCAACCCCAAGGGCAGGAGAGGCAGAGAGGGTGATGTCTCCTCCAGGGTTTGCGGTTGCTGGCCTTTGGATTCAAGTAGGGGGGCTTGAGCGCCAGCGAGGGATGGTACAGAGGCCGCTGCATGGTCAGAAGTGAGAATGGAAGTAGATTATGGCCCATGAGAGGGATAGGGACTGAGCTTCCCCTGGAGGGGGCGCTCCAGGTCACACAGGCGGGCCAAGCCATTGGCGGCTGAGGCGGTTATGGATGCCAAGTCCACAAGCAGTGGGTGAGGGTGCTTGAGTGCTGCTCTAACTGAGGGCCAGTTTTGGAGGACTCAACACCTGAATGGATGTAAGGTTTGCATTAAAAAAGTGCAGTAACAAATGGAATATCAGGTTTGTCATCTTGGGTGAGGTATATTATTGCAATTTTAATCTGCTGCTGTGTGGCAGGGTCAAGTGATTGGATAACCCAGTTGCTGAAAATTGGCAGGAAAACTTGGGGATGGCGTAATTTGGCAGAATGATTTGTAGAATTTTTAGAATTAATAATAAGGAAGATTGAGGCTGCGGCAAGCTAAATGGGAAATTCAAATTTTATTAAGTGAAAGATAAGAAAATGAACTGAAAACTTCCCCCTAGCAGAGCAGTTGCCTTAAGAACTGGGAAAAATGCATGGGGGAGGTATCATGGGATTGGCCATTTGGGTTTTGGCAATGGGATTTGGTTGGCTGGCTTGGAGTGGGGTAGGGTGATGCTTCAGATTTTGGAAAAGGCCAAGAAAACTTTTGCAAATTTTTCCAGATTCCTGGGGCCAGACCAAGTCAATACTACCAATCCAGGTCCTGGTCATCCAAGTCGGCCTGTTTGCATGGTTTGGGAGTTCCAGATTTGTCCCAAGAGTCAGGAGCCCTTGGATCAGATTATTTTCAACTTGGACTGAACCCTCAATTAGACTAAACATGCAATTTAAACTCCCTGGATCCTTTTTGGAGCATTGGGGCAGATGTTCCAAGTCATTTGGAACCTGATTCAAGATCAGAAATGTACCCTGATCTGATTTCTGGTGCAGGCCAGTCTGGATTGGCTCCCTCAGACCAGAATTTTCAGGTTGGGCCCCGATGTTGGAAAATGCTGTTTTCCCAAAATTCTGACATAGTTTTCCTGGGGAGTGGGTGGTACCAGGGGCCTGTCCATGCTCTCTGGTGTGCGCAATCTACCTGCAGACTCCTTCTATCAAACTTACCAGGGTTCAGGAGAGGGGAATAGGTGAGAATGGGGTATCTTTTTGGGGGATGGCAATTATCTAGTGCTCATCTATCACATAGGCTTGGTCGCTCAGCTGTTATAGAGGGTCCATTGGAGCCTTGTTACCCCTTTTCGTCCATAAGGGGTGTTGATCCCTTATTCAGTTGCAAGGGCTGGTCCTCTGAACTTACACTACCCTTTCCTTTTTTGACAGAGAGGATTTTACCCCCGGGGGCATGGACCCATTTATATTTCTTGTGCCACTCTGGTAGCTTTAAGGCCAGGATGCCATGATCTTTTGATGAGGGAGGGGGCTGTCAGGTGGGAAGCAGAAATTCCTTTATCAGGTCCTTGCAGTTTGTACAATCACGTGCGTTCACCCAGATGTTCTCATATGAGGGTGCAACCTTTTTGAGTGATCAAGTACTGAACGGATTGGCAGGACCTCCGGGAAGCCAAAATGGCCTCTACCTCCACTTCCTGGGATTCCCCAACAACATTTGGCTCTGGGGATGTTGGTCTTTCTCCCTTAAAGAGAGTTAGGAGGGAGGTGTGGAAGACATTGTGCTGCTTCCAGTGCGCGGACAGTCTCAATCAGTAGGCTCCATTGCCTAAGTCCTTATCAACCTTGAAGGGTGCCGAGCATTTGGATGCAAGCTTATGGGTGGGGGCTTTTAGGGGAAGGTTGCGGGTATCTAGCATGACAAGGGAACCAACCTTGATCTCATTCCCCAGAAGGCGCTTCTGATCAGCAAACTTATTGTAGTCCTTGATGGACTTTGTAAAGCGTTTGCAAACCAGGTTGTGAATCTTACAGAGTGAGCCTACATGGTCTATGGAAGCGGAAACTGCTGAGGAGAGTTGGGGGCCAAACTGGAAAGAGGGGTTATATCCCAGATTAGCCTCAAAGGGAGAGAATCTGGTTGAGGAGTGGAGGGAGTTGTTGTATGCAAACTGTGCTAGAGGCAGATCCTTGGTTCAGGTGTCTTGTGAGGCCATCACATAGCAGCACAGGTGCTGCTCCAGTACCTAGTTCACCTTTTCAGTCTTCCCATTGGACTGGGGGTGGTAGGCAGTAGATCTACAGGGCTTGATGCAAAGGAGAGTTAGCAACTCTTCCCAGAACTGTGCATTAAACTGGGGTCCCCTGTCACTCACTATCTCTTTGGGAGACCAAACATGGCAAAGACATGGTTGACAAATAAATTTGCGGTCTCCACCGTGGTGATAAAAGAGAGGCATGGGATGAAGAGTGCGAACTTGGTAAATTAGTCCATGACTACCATGATCACATATGAGCCACAGGAGGGTGGGAGCTCCATGATGAAGTCCGCTGAGACTGAGGTCCATGGCCCCTCGGCCTGCTGCAAAGGGTGTAGAAGTCCCTTCTTCCCAGAATGATCCAATTTCGCCCAGGCGCAGATGACACAATGATAGATCCAAGTGGGAATGTCCTTTGAAGACCCAGGCCAGTTGTAGGGTCTCTTTATGAGATCTACATACTTTTTGATACTGGGGTGACCAACTGTCTGGGACATGATGTTCCTCAATAACACAGCTGCGTAGGGAGGAGGGAACCCAGACCAAATCGCAGAACTATATTGTTCCATCCTAAAAATTATATGGAGCTTTCTTGCAACACATGGACTCTAAGTCAGCAAACAGCTCGATTCCTTCAGGGTAACAGGTTTGGGAGGTGAGGACACAGAGGAGGAGTGGAGTGTCAGGGGTCCAAGTTAGCGAAGGATACAGTAGGGGGGCCATTGAGAGGATTTAGGAAGGGGGCACTACAGTCATAACGTCTAGTGGGCCTTCCCCTTGTTGGGAGATAGGGAGGGGTTTCAGCTTAGCATGCCCGGAAAATCGTTCAAAGGAACATATATATATTCATAGATAAAATGGAACCCATAGAGGCCCTGATATGTGCGAGTTTGCTGATGTCCTAGCTTCTGGAATTTCAGTAATAGAGCAATGTCTTATGGTCTTTCCAAACAGTAATCTCATGCTGGGCGCCCTGCAAGAGGTAACACCAGTGGGTGAGTGACCACGCCACCACCACTAGCTCCTTGTCATATATCAGCCATGATTGCTCTGTTGTGGTGAACTTACAGGAGTAATAGGCCACAGGGTTCTCAGCTCCCTCATGCTCCTGTAGCAGCACGGCACCCACTGCCACTGATGAGGCATCGCAGGCTACTATGAAGGGGCAGGAGGTATCAGCACGCCGCAGGATGGGGGCTGTGAGGAAGATCTCCTTGATAGCCTAAAAGGCCTGCTGGCACTTGAGGGACCATTTAAAAGGGGCATTTTCCCGGTGAGGGAAAGCAGGGGTGCTGCCAGTTGGACGAGAGTGGGGGAAATTTTTTTTACAAAAGGCGACAGTTCCAAGAAAGCTGCAAAGTTGATTTTGTGTGGTTGAGGTGGGCCGAGACTGAATAGCCTCCAGCTTGCAGGGGGAACGGCATAGCCATCCTTCAGAACAAGATTCCCTAATAAAGTAACCTCGTCCTTGAAGAATTCGCGCTTGGAGGGTTTAACAAGTAGCCCTTTCTTGTGGAGGGCAGCCACTACCACTTCTAGGTCCCTGGCGTGCTGCGCAGGGGTGGGGGAATGGACCAATATGTCATCAATATAGGCCACAGCACATGAGAAGTGCAAGTCCCCCAGAACGTCATCAACGAGGCGCTGGAAGGTGGCTGGTGCATGCTTCAGACTGAACGGCATCACCATGAACTGGAAAAGCCCCTAGCGGGTGTGGATGGCTGTGAGCCACTCCTGTCCCCTCGCCACCCTCACTTGATTAAAGGCAATCACTAAGTCCAACTTTGAGAAGACTCGAGACTTGGCAATGGATTGGGAGATGCTCTGCTCTAAGGGTAAGGGGTATGGGTCAGGGATGGTAATGTTGTTGAGGTGGCTATAGTTGATGCAGGGGTGTAGGGATCCATTTGCTTTTCTAGCGAAAACTATGGGGGAGGCGACAGGGGAAGACTTCTTGATGAGCCACCCCTTCTCTAGCATCTCATCCAGACAAATGCCCAAAGCCCTATCCACTTCCTCTGTATAGGGGTTGATAGTAGTTGATTTTAATTAGATCGACTGTCAGCTGGAATGTCAAGTCATATTTGGAGTGTGAGGGGAGCTTGGATGCCAGAGATATGTTGAAGATGGCCTTATATGGGGCTAGGAAGGAGGCGAAGTCTGGAGGGAGGCCAACTAGAGTGGGGTCAGGTGGGGAGATGGAACTGAGAGATAGGCCCTGGGGAAGGATCTTTAGCAAGGGAAACTCACCACTCAACTTGAGGTTTGTGAACAACAAGGAGTTGTTTGCAATATTAATTTTAACTTGTTGGAGGCGCCGCCAGCCCACCCCCAAAATTACAGGGTAGAGCAAATCCTGTATGGCTGAGAAATGATCAGTGAACCTGAAGTCATGAACTGAGAAGTGCAATGAGCGTCAGATGCGGTAGGATTTCATGGACTCTGATGAAGCACCCAGAAGGGATGTAGCTTCCTCCATCGTCTGGTCCAAGGACTGTGCCACACCAAGGTTGATAAAATTACCCACCACTCCAGTGTTGAGGAGGGCTTGCACTGTGTTTATCCTGCTCTGAGGGAAAGGAAATAGGGAACAGGAAGTACGCTTGATCCTCTTTATTAGGATGAGCAAGAGAGAGGGCAGCCGTGGAAGGGGCATGACCCATCATCAAGAGAGACTGGCCCAGAGGCACAAGGGTAAAGTGCAGCTGGTGAGGGGTCTTTGCTACTTCGTTGTCCCAAATGGTTAGGTGAGGGTTAATGCGCACATCCACTCCACTTTTTTCAGAGGGGGAGGCGGGGTCACCCAGGGAATGATAGTGCCAAACTGAGTGGACTCTGAGCGCTGGGGGCCTGACGACCCAGCCTCCTGATCTGGTCTGGGGGCAGGAGTTGCTATAGGCGGGAATTCATCTGGGGGAATGTACCCAAGGTGGCCACTGGGGGGGCAAAGGGCAGCAAGTTCAGGGGGGTGCTTCCCTTGGCTGCGACCACTGGCAGGTGGAGGGGGTATGGGGTACCTCAGGAGTGGCGATGGGACATGCGGGGGCGTGAAAGAGCCTGGGCCCAATTGAATGAGACACAGAGAATTCAACTTCTAAGGATCCAGGGAGAGGGTTCCAAGCTGTATGGGCCACTGTAGTGGGTTCCAAGGCAGTGTATAATGCGGAGATGGCAACTTCAGCAGGGATGAGTACCTTGGGAGCCAGGACTGTGAAGGCCTTTATCAGGGAGGGTAAGTCCATGGCTTTCTGTACCAAGGTAAATAGGTGGAGGAGGCGTGCCAGTCTCAACTCAGGGGCCTGGACTGCCGAAGTGATCAGTGCCAACAAGGGGTGGGGTTGCCTGACTTAGCAGCAGAACGGAGCACTTCCCTGACCCAATGATGGGCGTCCCTATCCAGGGTGTTGAGGAGAGCTATACTCTACTGTGCATCAGAGGGAAACAGGGTTTTCACAATTGGCAGTAAGGTGCACTTGGAGTTCTGCCAGGACGTCCAGGATTTGATTGGCCACCCCATCAGAAGGGACAGGGGGAACCCCCAACCCTAACACGTTGACTGATAAGGTGGCACTCATCACTGGAGCTCGGTGGGGTGGGGACCAATTTAGTAGAGCCTGGTGGCAGGCCTGGATGAACAAGGCCACTGACCAGCAATAGAAGGCCAGGTACAGAGGGAGAGCACTTTCAGGGTGAGAGCATAGGCCAACGCTTTGTCAGTGCCAGAGAGGAGGGCGGAGAAAGCTGAGATTAGTGGTCAGTTCATTATGTCACAGATTAAGCTAATAAGAACTATACTGGGCTCCCATTCAGGGTGCACGAGCACCCAGTGGAGGGCCAGAATGCCAAAGGCATAGCAGTCTGAGCAACTAGTAAGAGTGGGGCTCTATGGGAGATGTGAGGAAAGTAAAAGTTCAGTAACATACTGGAGGCCCCCACAGCAAACCAGATGGCTGCATTGGGGCAACTGTGAGTCTTGTGGGGGCACCCCCAAGGGCGGGAGAGGCAGGGAGGGTGACGACTCCTCCAGGGTTCATGGTTGTTGGCCTTCAGATTTGTTTAGGGGGCTTGCACGCCAGCAAGGGATGTCACAGAGGCCGCCACATGGTCAGAAGTGAGAATGGAGGTAGAGTATGGCCAATAAGAGGGGTTGGGACTGAGCTTCCCCTGGAGGGGGCGCTCCAGGTCCCACAGGTGGGCCAAACCATTGTGGCTGATTCAGTTATGGATGCCAAGTCCACGAGTGTCAGGGTGGGGGCGCTTGGGTGCTTCTCTAACCAGGGAGCAGTTTCAGAGAATTTGGCACCCAAACGGACAGAAGGGTTTGTATTAAATGGATGCACGGTAATGAACAAAACAGTGGGTTTGTCATCTTGGGTGAGGCAGATTATTGCATTTATGATCTGCTGCTGTGTGGCAGGGTCAAGAGATTGGATAACCCAATTGCTGAACATTGGCAGGAAAGCTTGGGGGATGACTCAATTTGGCAGATTGATTTGCAGAATTTTTAGAAAAACAATAAGGCAGATTGAGGCTGCGGCAAGCTAAATGAGGAATTCAAATTTTATAAGTGAAAGATAAGAGAATGAACTGAAAACTTCCCCCTGGCAGAGAAGTTGCCTTAAGAACTGGGAAAAATGCATGTGGGGAGGTATCATGTGATTGGCCATTTGGGTTTTGGCAATGGGATTTGGTTGGCTGGCTTGGAGTGGGGTAGGGTATGTTGGATAATCTCCTTCTCAACTAAAGAAAAAGAATGTTGGAGGTACGAGTGCCCCCAAAATCTGCTACCATGATTGGCCTGACGCCTGCCCAATCTTCAAATAATATTGTGGTTATCAATGATATGAGTACCCATGGCGAAAAGACCTTGGCGGTTCTCAGTGGAATCCTAACTATCAGAAAAATATGGTTTATAGCAAAAAATGGCTTAAAAAGGTAATAACTAATAATAGGATTACTCCAACTTCTCAGCCAAATTTGGGGTGTTCATTACCACATGGGTTTGATCACCTCTGAGGTGAGAAAATATTACTTGAAGATGATAGGGTGCAAATTAACCAATCATTACCACATGAGTCTGACCACCACCGAGGTGAGAAGATTTTACTTGATGATGATAGGATGCAAATTAACCAATAATTACAACATGAGTCTGACCATCACCAAGGTGAGAATATTTTACTCGATGATGATAGGGTGCAAATTAACCAATCATTACCACACAAGTCTGACCACTTCTGAGGTGAGAAGATTTCACTCGCTGGTGATTGGATACAATTCATCAAATCGTTACCACATGGGTCAGTTTTACCTCAAAATATCTATCTTTGATCTAATAGGCTGAAAGCCTATATTTCCTAATTTGGATGACTCAGCTTTATATACTTTTGCCTCAAATACCCATGGTCTCGAAATTCAAACTAGTTTAAATAGGAAATACTAGTATTGCTGAAAGGACCTTCTTTGGGTTTTGCCCTGCTTAAACAATAAAAACTTAAAATCTTTAACATAGCGCTATTTATTACTTTTATTAGGAAGTAAAATTCTCACTTTAAACAAAATATTTGTGGCATCCATTGGCGGATCCCACAGGGTGATGCTTCAGATTTTGGCAAAGGTCAAGAAAACTTTTGCAAATTTTTCCAGATTCCTGGGGCCAAACCAAGTCAATACTACCAATCCAGGTCCTGGTCATCCAAGTCGGCCTGTTTGCATGGTTTGGGAGTTCCAGATTTGTCCCAAGAGTCAGGAGCCCTTGGATCAGATTATTTGAAACTTGGACTAAATTCTCAATTAGACTAATCATGCAATCTGACTTCCCAGGATCAGTTTTGGAGCATTGGAACAGATGTATGAGTCATTTGGGACCTGATTCAAGATCAGAGACGTACCCTGATCTGATTTCCGGTGCAGGCCAGCCTGGACCGGCTCCCCCAGACCAGAATTTGCAGGCTGGGCTCCAATGTTGGAAAATGCTGTTTCCCCAAAATTCTGACATAATTTGCCTGGGGAGTGGTTGATCCCAAGGGCCTGTCAATGACCTTGGTATGCGCAATCTACCTGAATACTCCTTCTATCAAACTTACCAGGGTTGAGGATGGGGAAAGAGGTGGGAATGGGGTATCTTTGGTGGGGGCAGTCACCCAGCGCTCATCTGTCACATGGGATAGGTTGCTCAGCTGTGACAGAGGGTCCACTGGAGCCTTGTGACCCCTTTCATCTGAAAGGAGTGTTGATCCCTATTCAGTTACAAGGACTGGTCCCGAGGACTTACAAAGACATACATAATCAACTGTATCAAGTGGTAAATTTGGATGTGAACTCAGTAACAAGATCCAGGGCAAAAGGAATTGACCTCAAGATAATCAATGAAGTTGCCTTGCCATATGCCCAACAACTAGTGGACAAGATTCAAGCCATGGATAATCCTGAAAATTTTTCCAAAGTCTAATTAAATGAGGCAAACCTGTCAATCCCCCTCAGCATGATAAAGAAATTTAATTCCTGATTGATTGGCGCAAATCACTCACACCCTCAATTCAGCTAATAACACTGTATATACTTAGTAAACACTATCTTACAATACTCTGAGTGTACATATTTAGATATACAAGTGAATCAAGTAATAGTGAGGTTTATTGTTGACAGAGGAGTGACCATTAACATTGTCTTGACCAAGTTGGTGAAGAGGATGAAGATCTCACCTGACTTGGAACATAAGAAGGATTATGGGACAGCTGAGCCAAATACCACCATCTCATGTGGAGCATATAGCGCTTTGCCACTTTGATTCAAATTTTTGATGGTATCTGCGCCAGCAATAGTTTTGGTTAACCAAAAATATGACATTCTGATAAGGAAAGAATTTCTATGAAAGTATGGAGTTAAATGTAACTTTGAGGATAATATGTTGACCATATTGGGTCAGACGTTACCATTAGTCTATCAGAAGGATGGGAGAGCTCCACTGAATAGGAGAAACAATTTCATCAACTTGATATACAATAATGGCATTGTCTCAATTTGATACCAATTAGTTAGCTGGAAGCAATGAGAAATGTTGACGAAAATCCTAGAAATCTGGGGGATTCCACTGAGGATCAGGAATGAGAAAACCATATTACTGGGATCACAGATGATAGTTGACATGGCGTTGACGTTAGAGATACCAGGGATGCTGTATGGGGAGGTCAGAAGCCCCTGGAAGAAGTCCAGAGTAGAGCCTTGGGTGGCTCCTGGAATAATAAAGCCAGGCTATGGAGAATTTCGATTTCTCTGGAGAATTTAAGTAAAAACTGATGAAGATCAGGAAGAATCAGATCATCTCGTTTGTTCACCTAATCCTGATGGCCGAACTCAGGAAATTTCATGATTTTATGACCCTCAATGAGATAGGATTACTGGCTGGGGTAACTGAGAGTATCAACCTATTGGTTAATTGAGAGCAACTCGCTGATCTGACAGAAGGACAGCAAGAGGAGGTGCTCAAATTGTCCAAAAAGTATCAGAAAGTATTTTCCCAGGATGACCACAATTTGTAATGCACAAGATATGTGATCCACAAGGTTGATACTGAAGAAAATTTGCCAATCAGGATGAGACCAATTCGACGTTTGAGGGCAGCCAAAGCAGTAGTGGAAGAAGAAATTAGGAAACTAGTGAATCATGAGTTTCTAGTTCTGTCATCGAGTCCCTGGGTGAGTCCAATTCTAAATGTGAAGAAAAAGGATGGCTCTAATCGGGTGGTGATTGACTACTGAAAGCTGAATAAGATTACAAAGAAGGATTCATATCCCCTATCAGGAATTGACGATGCACAAGATCAATTGGGAGAAGAAAAGTACTTATCCACAATGGATATAATATGGGATACTGGCAAATTGATTTTCCAAGAGAAGACCAAGAAAAATGAGCGATTATTCTCATGCAGGGGCTATACTAACTGATGAGGATACCTCAGGTTCTATGCAATGCGCCTGCAATGTTCCAGAGGGCCATGGACGCTATACTGAGTGATTTGAATTTGTCATGCGTCCTGGTGTACTTGGATGATATCAATGTGTTCAGTAGGACGTTTACTGACCATTTATACCACTTGGAAGAAGCATTCAAGAGACTGTCTGCAGCCAATCAGAAGATTAAGCTGATGAAGTATAACTTCTTCAAGAAATTGTTGGAATATATGGTATTCGTGATCAACTCTAGTAGATTGCATCTTCCAGCCCAGAAGATTGAAGCCATAAAATGATGGCTGTGGCAAAGAGTGTCTGAGATATCCAAGTGTTCCTTGGAATGGTCAGATACTACAGAAGATTTGTTTGGGATTTTGCCAGAATCACTGAACCCTTCCTACATCTGTTGAAGGATTGAAGAAAGTATTTGTTTGGAATGAAGAAGCGCAGAAATCCTTTGATGAGTTATGCCAATATTTAATAGATCTCCAATTTTGGAATATATGAATATTGATCAAGAAATCTATTATACAAACCAATGCTTCATTAATGGCGATTGGCGCCATACTAAGCCAAGTAGATGAACTTGGAGATGAACATCCGGTGGCATATGTGAGCCAGACACTATCAGCCACTGAGAGGAACTACACCATAAATGTGCAGGGATTCCTTGCAGTCATTTACGCCTGTAAGCAGTTTTGGATGTACATCCATGGAACGTACTTCAAAGTGGTAAAGGATCACTTCTCATTGCATTGGCTCCATAATTTGAGAGAATTAGAAGGACAATTGGCCCAATGGCACTTAAGCTACAGGCTTATGATTATGAGATTGTCCACCAAGTGGAGGATTCTCACTATTTTGCAGTTGGCGTATTGTGGTTACCAATATTCCAGATGGTATACCAGCAGGCAGATGAGTTATTCCAGAGAATGTCAACTGAGAAATTAGGAATGAGCCCTTAGAAAGCCAAGGTGCGCTTCAAAAAGAGATGAAAAACACCGAGACCATGGATGGATAAGTGTTTAAGATGATTAACGGGAAGCAGTTACTATTCCTAAAGCCGTTAGAAAAAGCAGCTATCATGCCAGACGCTCATAAGGTTTTTGGGCATGGAAGCCTGAGAAAAACAACTGACCATATTCGCCAGTACTACTGGGAGTCATTCAACTATGATGTCGCTGACTATCTATCTTGTTGTGTGGAGTGCCAGCTGCACAATCACATAAGAATACAACTGGATACTGACTGATACGCCCTGGATTTGCTTGGCATATGGTGCCCATTGACGTGATGGGACCGCTGACAATAAGCACATGGAAAATCAAGTAAATAATAGTTGTGACTGATCATCTGATGAGATGGGCCAAGATGAAGACCCTGGAAAAAGTGGGCGCTACCAGCACCATGAAGTTCATCCTGGATCAAGTAGTATGCAGACATGGATTCCAGAAGGTCCTGCTTAGTACAATAGGACAAACTTCACGTCTGAAGTGATCCAGAAGTTGTTTGAGATAATGGGGATCTGAGGAGTCATGTCTGTTCCCTACCAGCCAGAGATGAACGGATTTGTAAAATGAGTTAATGGAACGCTGGCCATGATGCTGAGGAAGCTGGTCACAGGAAGACCTTCCATGTGGGGAACATACCTGAGTTTGGTGACATTCACCTACAATATCAGTCATCATACGGTGATGGGAAAAACGCCGGTTGAATTGCTATACAGGAGGGATGACGTGGTGCTGCCAATTTTATAGTTGGTAGTGACCAACAGGGGGATGAGTGCTGGACAGTACTTGAACCAATTGACAAATATCCTGATCAAAATGCAATTGCAAGCATTTGATACTATGTAAAAGAAAAGGATATGAGCAAAATTGACAGAAGATAAGAACCAACCGGCCTTATCAGAATTTTGAATAGGCAAAAAAGTTTCCTATTGCAATACACATGGTTTCTGGAGAAGAAACAATCTGGATGTGTTGTGGTCAGGTCTGTTTGAGATTATCACTAAGATGGCGATGAATGCCTATTCCATCAAGAACATCTTGGATGGAAGAGTAGTAAATCAAGTCCACACTAAGTATCTGAAGTGATGGATTGATGAAAAAAAAACAAAAAAGGAGTTCCCAAAGGACCAATTTACCATTAAGTTGGTTATATCCTAATGATTAGGTCAAGTCTGAAAAAAGGACCTCTAACCAATCTAGATGGTTAAGTCCAAAAAAGGACCTCTGAACCATAGAAAACTGGTATGTCTAAGAATACCTAGGATCCATTTTGGGGGAAAGATGAAAAGATGGCCTAAAGAACTAAAATAAGGTCAAGTCCCATGGAAAAAAGAAGAAAAATATAAAAAATTGATAAAAATATTGAAAAATTATAAAACCAAATAAAAAACTATTAAATTTTTATGATTTTTATTTTTTTATTAATTATCCTCGATTTGGGGATGATTCCGCCTATGCTGCCTCTTGGGGGAGGGAGGGTGGATCACTGTAGGAATAAATAACCCTTTGAAACCTATGTGAGATTGAACTTTAGTGAGGGGTTAAACCTACATAAAATCGACTTCATTGAGTGGATACAGTCTCTTCAAGAAAGTGACTAGGGGAAGGGAAATTGAGATGTCAGAAGAAGCCAATTGAAAAATCCCAGAGCGGGGAGGGAAGCAACAGTACAGAAAGAGGCAGTCAGCAAATAACCCTGAGTAATCCTGATATGGTACCAGAGCTGGAAGATTAGTCTTGAGTGCTTTCTGACAGTCTTTGTCAAGAACACCAGACATATGGGCCAGCAGTGAACAAGGGATGCTAGAAAGGGGTTGCCAAATCATGCCCCCTATTAAAGCCATCAGCGGAAGGTACTGATGGGAAGCATAAGAAATGAGATAGTTATGCAAGGAGCAAATGGCATCCTGCAAGTGATGACTATGAGCTTCTTGGAAGTTGAAGCAGAAGGAGCTATGGAACCCAAGAGAGGCTGGAAGCTTCATGGCTCAATTCAAAAACTTGGCTGGCAAAGCGAAGAGCATAAGAGGCAATATTCCAATCTAGGATGTTCTCAAGATTGGAGGGATTCAGCACTTGGGATAAAACCTCAGTGACTTAGGACATTAATTCTGCGTAGGGGAGTTTGAAATGAATGCTGTTGCCAATGGTGAGCTTGGTGGCCAAGACAACTGGTTTGTAATATTGTCTGAGTTGGAAGAGGAACTCAGGAAGAAAGTCTGACCCAGAAAGAAAGGAGAGATTAAGAACAAAGGGCATTATTTCAGGAGCATAAATGATGATGTTCAGTGTTTATGTGAAAGGAGCTGAATCCAGGAGAGTTTAAAAATCCAACTATGGAATTGATGACAGAGGAAGGATTGGCCACAAGTTCTTTGAGATAATTGCTAGCCTGGTTTCACTGGGGTTGGTTATCATTTCTGGTAAACCGATGGAGGGATTAACCACTGGTGCCAGACTAGAATATGGGTCCTGGAAGGACTGTAGAAGAGGTTCCTTTATGCAGCCCGACTCAACTTTTAAAAGAGCCAAAGATATTGATCTGACAATCTGTTAGGTAGCTGTTGGTACCGTGAATCAGAACTGACTTATGAGCTGGATGAGAGGGGGATGTTGGACTTATATTATAGTTGACATTATGCACTTTACAATCAATTAAGTTCCAATTTCGGAGAAATTAATATCAAATTTAATGGGGTAAGCTCTCCAGAGAAGAATTAAGAATGATATGATTCAAGAGGTTAAGAGTAGAAAATAACAAGGGAGAACATAAATAAGCATTTTTAATTGGGTCTAAAATTAACACATTGATGGCAAGAGTCTCCTGTTGAGGATGAGGAGAAAATCAGGAAATTGAGGATGCCAGACAATGAATCCTGAATATGACAGCGGTTCATATGACCTGACAGGGGGAAACTGGATCCTGGGATTAATATTATCATGAGTAAATTAATAAGACCAGCATGACAGTATAGTGTGGGGACCACGCTCTGAGTAGGCAGTGGTGTAGAGGAAGAGGAAGAGAGCCGCATGCTAAAGGTCATCCTGAGCAGCGTTGAGTATTGGTGGTCATACTCTGCTTAAGCAAGTGAGGTATTTGACCAAGTGTCCAAAGCGGTGTTCTCCTGCCCTGGTCCTTTTATTGCTGGAAATCTAGGCAATAGGGGGATGTGTTGGTATTTTTGCCCATATTCACAGCTGGCTAGATTACCAGGAATTGCTAGGGGATAATTCCCTAATGCAAGGTGAATTGGAAATCAGTTGACCCTAATTTTGTGGTAACTATGTTTGGGGGATTTTAGAATATTCTCCTGGTCAGATCCATCGGGGATTGATCTGGACAAATTCTTAAGATTTTGTTGGGCAGCATTGCTGACAAGTAGGGTCATCTGATATTGATTAACTTTCAAGTGTACCAAACTTTTTCTTTCTCGTTGCAAACACTTTTGCAACCTATTCAATTCAAGACTAAATCTAGTTTGATAATCTCACAGAGGAGATTAGTCTGTGACCATGTCTGGGAGCAGTTGGGCATGCAAGGTAAGAGGAGCAGGCGGAAGGCCCGCGGCCTCCAACGTTCAAAAACGCCCCAGAGAATCCAGCGGAATAGACAAAAATCTCAAAAAACTGGCGGTCACAATTTCCCCAGAGATACTCGTGTGGCAAGCACGATGCAACCAGTACATCAACACGCCACACTCCCAGGCACTTTTGTCAGTGGAATTTGGAGTCCATGTGTATCTGGACATCCAAAAAACGGTTCTTATGGGAAAGTTTTGTGAAGATGTACACAAAATTTTCCCAACCGCGGTGTACGTTGCACCTCACTCCATGTCGCGTGGAGGGCTAAACTAGGTTTCAAAAGCAAAATAGCAGCAGACGAGGCTGCAGCGGTGCGCATAGTGGTCAACCTCCCAAAGGGCAATGGGTCATCGAAACTAAATGCACCAGATGGACAAAATCAAACCAAATTTTCCTCACGTTTGACTTTTTGCCTACTACGGTAAAACGTGACATTTTGGAACAACACCTGAAAGATGGTCTCACCATATATGGCAAAATACAATCTTTCGAAATGCAATGCTTCACGCTGATGCCACACCTGTGCACCAGCAAAGCCATCGCAGTTCTGACCCCAACTGAGGAGATTGCGAAGGACCTAACCCAGATCCCGCACTCCACTTTTATTGATATCGCAGGGCATACCACCCACCCATTCCAGGTAACCGTGGACAGCGCGCCCCCCATTTGCACCCACTGTAACGCATTTGGCCATAAGGCGCACGCATGCCTTATCAAGGAGGGCGTCACATTCCAAGAGCACCCCTCAGCAGCCATGGCCAGTGAGGAGCGCACAACGAACCAACTGCAAGCACCAAGGAGGCTTTCCCAGGGGGAGCACAAGGCTGCTACCTATTGGTAAAGCCCATCTCCCCACAGGAGCGGAAGAAGGCCAAGCAGGCCCATAGGGCCGCGGCCAAGGAAGCGGCCAAGGCCACCACTGCCATCCCACACTCACAACGCCAGGAGGACATGGAGACCTTTGCGGCAGAAGTGACTCAGGAATCCATCAACCAATCAGATTGGGAAGCCCATGCTGAGTGGGCCACTCAATCCAAGGATCCGATGGGAGATTCAATCTCACCCAATCGCTGTACCCAAGCTCCAGTCAAAACTGACTTGGGACCTATCCCAACTGAGAATTTTTTTGACCTGCTTGACGGTGCACCAAACTCATCCGCACCGCAAAAAATTCGTCTGACATCGGGAAAACAAAAAGCAAAGGCCAAAGCCAATGTGACTCTTTCCACAAAAAATAACAAAAACCCTGATAGCATTGCTGCTAAAACCCACGCTGCTGTGAAAGCCCGTGGGGACCTTGAAGAGGCTGGTGGGCCCAGGGGCCCACCCCCTCACACCTAAGGTGTGAAGGGGAAACCTTCACTCTAGGGACATTGAATATTGCCGGACTCAAGGCCTCCCCATCCTGGGCTAGGAAACTGAGTTTTTTACAACACAATTTACCCGTGGATATCCTGGCCATCCAGGAGTCCCACTGTCCATGAGGTTCTGAGGAAGCTTGGAAAACAATGCTCCTCCCATCCCTATCCTTTTGGTCGAAGCACTGTGGGGTGCTAATTCAGAAAAATAATTTTTTCAAATTCACATTCTCAGAAATATTCCTAAATGGCTGAGTGCTTGTCATCAACTTCTCGTGGGCTGACGTTGCACACACAATCGTCAACATCTATGCCCCAAATGGTGCACACAAGCGTCAGGAATTTTTCCCGTCAGTCAAATCCCTCCCGCTACCCCCTGATTCTTTCCTAGTTGGCAACATGAACTGTTGGCTAACCTCACCAATGGACTGATGGCCTCCCTCACCCCATGCCCCACAGGGTCATGTAGAACTATGCGTTCTAAAAGCCACCCTTGGGTTAATGGATGCGCTGCCATGACATGCCCCACTGCTCAAAAACATGACGTGTCCCCACGTCCACAACAGCCAATTAAGGTCCATGACCCACATCAACCTTATTCTAACGCCGGCGAAATTCCAACCCCACATCTCCCACTTCAAAACAATGAAAATGGAATTCTCCAACCACCGACTGGTCTCGATAACCTACCACTTACCCATCACAGTTGCAAAGGCCCCACATTGGTGCAAAATCCGCCCCCCGAGCTCGCGTCACCAGGATATTCCACATGGGTGGAAGAGGCAACTTTGGCAAAATTGTTTGTTGCACCATTTTGCATGGACCCCATTTCCACATGGGCAACTTTCAAAGAAGACACCATCCGCCACTATCGCCATCTCTTCTCCAGATGCTCATGAGCCACATCAGCGGTTATCTCACGCGCTCTGGCAGAATTGGCCCACTTGGAGTCCAACATTCCAGCCACAGGATACAGCCCTGCATGGGGCCAGAAGTGGGTGGAGGCAGTCGCCCACCTCAACGCACTTGAAAGGCAACACAAACATCGGGTTTGTGTCTAATACAGGGCCACACACATCACTAAAGGCGACAAGTGCACCGCATACTTCTTTAAAAAATTTTCGCACCACGCCAGAGCGTGGCCTGCACATAGGTGCGAATATTGGATAATTCCATTGTGGACACACTGGCCGAAGTGGCAATCAAAATGCAAAAATATTACTCTGAGTTATACCGAGCCAAACCAATTCAGCTGGCTGAAGTGGCAGAATTTCTCAACTGAACTCATATCTGCACCATTTTCTGATACCCGGAAATAATGAATTTAATTACTCTGAACAAATTATGGACAGCCATTTGCGGTGCGCAAAATCGAAAATGCCCAGGCCCAGATGGCATTCCATATGAGTTCTACAAAAAATATTTCAAATATATATCCACATTACTGCTAGCCTCACTTAACCAAAGCCTGTTGGAAACGCGCCTCCTACCAGGAGGACATGAGGCCTTTACTGTCACACTCTTCAAGAAAGGGGATAAGCTTGACTTAGCAAACTGGCGCCCCAATTCTCTAACAAACAATGACACCAAAATTTTAACAAAAATTATGGCTAACCGTTTAGGGACTGTAACATCTGCCACCATCTCCCCAGAACACTTCAGTTTCATCCCCAGAAGGTCGATTTGGGATAACGTGCACTCCGTGGCTAATGCATGTCAGTCCAAGGCTCTGGGGCACTTGTATTCTTGGACCAACAAAAGGCCTATGATAGAGTAAACTGGGAATACCTAAGGGCCTGCCTCCATCAATTCCGCCTACCCCCCGCTTCATAAACTGGGTAATGCTGCTCACGGAATCTGCAACAATGGCAGTGCGTGGCCCAGGCTTCCTAACGGAAAAAGTCCTCCCTCAAAGGGGCTTGCGACAAGGGGACCCCCTCACCCCACTCTTATACAACTTCATCCTTGACCCACTACTGCGAAGTGTGAATTCCCAACTCACTGGGGTCCATGTGCCAGGCCAAACCCCAGTCAAGATGATGGCATTTGCAGATGATTGCGTGGTGGGGGTGTCTAATAACAAAGATGCACGCGCGCTTGAAGCCCTCATCCAGGAATATTCCCAGGTAAGCAACGCAGCACTGAACGCCTCCAAAACTGAAATCATCCTCCTTGGTCGGTTTCAGAACTGCTGGGCCCCAGCAATTAGTTCCCAACCCGGCCCATCTGCTCGCCCACGTCCACGTTTTACTAACTCAACACACACCGCTCCACTGGTGCTCCCCTTCATGCCACAACCTACCATAGGACTGCTGCGCCATCTGGGCGTGTGGATGGAGGCAGGCGGATATGCGTCAGCAGTAATGGAGTGTCATATACTGGACAACGTGACGAAGCGAATTGCCTCTCTCAGAGCCCACCCTACTACCCTCACTGGCAGGGTAGTTCTTGCCAACTCTATGCTCCTATCCAAAGTCTGGTTCGGAGCCCACGCCATCCCCTTCTCCCCAAGCTTCTTCAAATCCCTGTATGCTTTGCTGCAAGGATGGCTTTGGTCAGGCCGCCCTCCACCAGTACGGCTAGAGGTCATGTTTGGCCCTCATCATCAAGGTGGCATGGGCCTGCTTGACTTCAAAGCCCATGCTGCCAAGATCCTGGGCACCTGGATCGCAGCCATCACCGCTCCTACACTCCCATCCCAACACTGGTCACGCGCGGCCCGCTCCAACTTCTCCTGAGCCTTGGGCCTCAACAATCCATCAAACGCCCACTCCCTGATGAAATACCTCGCATCACACACATCAGCCACAGGTCCTCACGAGACTAAAACCCACTACAAACGAATCCTACTCTCCATGCGAAGCGCAGAGTGGAGAATTTGTATTAGTGGACATACAACCTGAAGAGGCCGCCCCTCTCCTCAGTTCACACAAGAGGTACAGGGGCTACCCATCCATGATGGCGTGATTCCCATTCGACCCCATGTCCTATCCAGGGTGGACTACCTGGACATGATGGACATCCCTTACTCCACTGAGACCCAAAAGACTATTTGGAAATACGCACACCATCCTCTGTTGCAGCCTCAAGTCCACTCCCATGTGTGGCGCTGCCTGAGGCGGGTGTATCGTACAGCTGAGCGCTCTAACGCTTTACACTCATCCTGTGTCGTGTGTGGCCAGTATGGAACGCTGTTCCACCGCCTGGAGAAGTGCCCCACCTCTAAAGTGATATGGCGCGAAGTTCAACGTCTGGTGGGCCAGGATCAAACGCATCCCTTCAGTCTGTCAAGAGATATGTTTGCTTCATCAATGGCCTCCCCCTTCCACCCTCCCTCCATGCTCTGGTGGTTGCAATCGCCATGTGGACCATCCACACGATTGTCTTAGATGCCATCGCAGGCTCCACCCCCACCCTCCCAGAAACTGTCCACAGATTCTGGTCTCATTTGATGGATCACTTTCAAGCGTGGATGTTTGGATACCTCCCACCGTGTCGCCAACAGCTGGTCTCCTCCTGGTTCCCAGTATGGTTCATCAAATCAGACCCCTTCCTCCACACGTGCTCAATAGTGGCTACGTCCCCTTCACACGTCCCCTCCCCTCCTCATCAGTGGCGTTCCCGCTGGCAACAAGAGATAGCATCGCTTCTCTGAGGTGCCTCCCCTGGTACTAAGTTTGTCTTTCCTGAGTCATATTCGGAAGTGTCCATCCCATGGTCAGCCTTCCCTGCAATAAATTTAAATTTAAATTTAAAAACTTTCAAGTGTACCAAATTATATTGGTCAGGTTTCGTCACCAAATGATTGAGAATGTAAGTAGTAAATTGCTAGGCAAATGATGCCACCTGCAAATAGCAAATCGATCAGTTGGTTTGTGATTGCCTTAATGGGTAACAAGTCCCATTACCTAAGCAGGTCGCTTAGCCAAATATGGTTGGTTTACTTGGATCAAGAGGAAAACATTAGGGACATGTTTTATGACTCTTTCCTTTTAAGGTATCAAGGATGTCCAATGATGGAATCCTAGCCAGGGTGGGGAAGACCATTTCTACTGAGATGAGGATGGGTAATTCAATGGCAACGGCTGCCGTTTCATCAAAGAGGGTTCAACTGAGGGTTAGACGACCAAATCCCCCACTATAAGTTCCCTAGAATTTACTCATATTAAAACAGTTTATACAGTATACAGTAGATATAACAGTGTAGTAAAATCTATCAGCATCCATTTGTTCTATTCTTTCTCAGGGATATTATTGCTGTGTGCAATAATTGGGAGATTCAACTTTTCTTTCTCGTTGCAAACACTTTTGCAACCTATTCAATTCAAGACTAAATCTAGTTTGATAATATCATAGAGGATTAGTCTGCGCCCATGTCTGGGAGCAGTTGGGCAAGCAAGGCAAGAGGAGCAGGTGGAAGGCCCGCGGCCTCTAATGTTCAAAAACGCCCCGGAGAATCTGGCGGGCTAGAAAAAAATCTAAAAAAACTGGCGGTTACAATTTCTCTGGAGATACTCGCGTGGCAAGCACGATGCAACCAGTACATCAACACGCCACACTCCCAGGCACTTTTGTCAGTGGAATTTGGAGTCCATGTTTATCTGGACATCCAAAAAATGGCCTTATGGGAAAAATTTTGTGAATATGTACACAAAATTTTCCTGACCGCGGTGTACATTGCACCTCACTCCAGGTTGCACAGTTGGCTGGACCTAGGTTCGAAAGCAAAATAGCAGCAGACAAGGCTGCAGTGGTGCGCATAGTGGTTGACCTCCCTGAAGGGCAATGGGTCATCGAAACTAAACGCACCAGATGGACAAAATCAAACCAAATTTTCCTCACGTTTGACTTTTTGCCTACTACGGTAAAACGTGACATTTTGGAGCAACACCTGAAAGAAGGTCTCGCCATATATGGCGAAATACAATCTTTCAAAATGCAATGTTTCACGCTGATGCCACACCTGTGCACCGGCAAAGCCATCACAGTTCTGACCCCAACTGAGGAGATCATGAAGGACTAACCCAGATCCCGCACTCCACATTATTGACATCGCAGGGCATACCACCCACCCATTCTGGGTAACCGTGGACAGTGCGCCCCCCATTTGCATCCACTGTGATGCATTCGGCCATAAGGCGCATGCATGCCCCATCAATGAGGGCGTCACATTCCAAGAGCACCCCCGGCGGTTATGGCCAGTGGAGAGGCGCACTATGAACCAACCGCAAGCACCAAGGAGGCTTTCCCATGAGGAGCACAAGGCTGCTACCTATTGGTAAAGCCCATCTCCCCACAGGAGCGGAAGAAGGCCAAGCATGCCCATAGGGCCGCGGCCAAGGAAGCGGCCAAGGCCACCACCACCATCCCACACTCACAACACCAGGAGGACATGGAGACCTTTGCGGCGGAAGCAAATTGGGAATCCATCACCCAATCAGATTGGGAGGCCCATGCTGAGCGGGCCACTCAATCCGAGGATCTGATGGGAGATTCGATCTCACCCAATCGCTGCACCCAAGCTCCAGTCAAAACTGACTTGGGACCTATCCCAACCAAAAAATTTTTTTTGCCCCACTCGACGGTGCACTGAACTTATCTGCACCACAAAAAATTCGTCCAACGTTGGGAAAACGAAAAAGTGAAGGCTAAAGCCAATGCAACTCTTTCCATAAAAATTAACAAAAACTCCGATAGTGTTGCTGCTTTTACCCGTGCTGCTGTGAAAGCCCGTGGGGATCTGGAAGAGGCTGGTGGGCCCAGGGGCCCACCCCCTCGCACCTAAGGTGCGATGGGGGAAACCTTCACTCTAGGGATGCTGAATATCGCCAGACTCAAGGCCTCCCCATCCCAGGCTAGGAAACTGAGTTTTTTACAAAACAATTTACCCGTGGATATCCTGGCCATCCAGGAGTCCCACTGTCCACAAGGTTCTGAGGAAGCTTAGAAAACAATGCTCCTACCATCCCTATCCTTTGGTCAAAGCACTGTGGGGTGCTAATTCAGAAAAACAATTTATTCAAATTCACATCCTCAGAAACATTCCTAAATGGCTGAGTGCTCGTTGTCACCTTCTCATGGGCTGACGTTGCACACACAATCATCAACATTTACGCCCCAAACAGTGCACACGAGCATCAGGAATTTTTCTCGTTGGTCAAATCCCTCCTGCTACCCCCTGATTCTTTCCTAGTTGGCGACATGAACTGTTGGCTAACCTCACCAACAGACCGGTGGCCACCCTCACCCCACGCCCCACAGGGTCATGTAGAACTACGCGTTCTAAAAGCCACCCTTGGGTTAATGGATGCACTACCGCGACATGCCCCACTGCTCAAAAACATGATGCGTCCCCACATCCACAATGGCCAATTAAGGTGCATGACCCGCATCGACCTTATTCTAACACCAGCGAAATTCCAACCCCACATCTCCCACTTCAAAACAACGAAAATGAAATTCTCCAACCACTGAATGGTCTCAATAACATATCACTTACACATCACAGTTGCAAAGGCCCCACATTGGTGCAAAATCTGCCCCCCCCCGAGCTTGCATTGCCAGGATTTTCCATGTGGGTGGAAGAGGCAACTTTGGAAAAATCGTTTGTTGCACCATTTTGCGTGGACCCCATTTCCACATGGGCAACTTTCAAAGAAGACACCATCCACCACTATCGCCATCTCTTCTCCAGACGCTCATGAGCCACATCAGCAGTTATATCATGTGTGCTGGCGGAATTGGCCCACTTGGAGTCCAACATTCCAGCCACAGGATATAGCCCTGCATGGGGCCAGAAGTGGGCGGAGGCAGCCGCCCACCTCAACGCACTCGAAAGGCAACACAAACATCGGGTTTGTGTCCAATACAGGGCCACACACATCACTAAAGGTGACAAGTGCACCGCATACTTTTTAAAAAATTTTTGCACCACGCCAGAGCGTGGCCTGCACACATGTGCAAAGATCAGATAATTCCATTGTGGACACACCGGCCAAAGTGGCAATCAAAACGCAAAGATATTACTCCAAGTTATACTGAGCTGAACCAATTTTGCTGGCCAAAATGTCAGAATTTTTCGACTGAGCTCATATCTGCACCATTTTCCGATACCCAGAAATAATGAATTTAATTACTCCAAATGAATTATGGACAGCCATTCGCGGTGCGCCAAACTGAAAATGCCCAGGCCCAGATGGCATTCCATATGAGTTCTACAAAAAATATTTTAAATATATATCCCCATTGCTGCTAGCCTCATTCAACAAAAGCCTGTTGGAAACGCTTCCTACCAGGAGGACATGAGGCCTTTACTGTCACACTATTCAAGAAAGGGGATAGGCTTGACTTAGCCAGCTGGCGCCCCATTTCTCTAACAAACACAGACACCAAAATTTTAACCAAAATCATGGCTAACCGTTTAGGGACTGTAGCATCTGCCACCATCTCCCCAGAACAATTCGGTTTCATCCCCAGAAGGTCGATTTGGGATAACGTGCACTCTGAGGCTAATGTGTATCAGTCCACAGCCTCTGGGGCACTTGTATTCTTGGACCAACAAAAGGCCTATGATAGAGTAAACTGGGAATACTTAAGGGCCTGCCTCCATCAATTCCGCCTACCCCCCGCTTCATTAACTGGGTGATGCTGCTCACGGAATCTGCAACAATGGCAGTGCGTGGCCCAGTCTTCCTAATGGAAGTAGTCCGCCCTCAAAGGGGCCTGCAACAAGGGGACCCCTCAGCCCACTCTTATATAACTTCAGCCTTGACCCACTACTGCGAAATGTGAATGCCCACCTCACTGGGGTCCATGTGCCAGGCCAAACCCCAGTCAAGATGATGGCATTTGCAGATGATTGCGTGGTGGGGGTGTCTAATAACAAAGATGCACGTGCGCTTGAAGCCCTCATCCAGGAATATTACTGGGTAAGCAACGCAGCACTGAACGCCTCCAAAACAGAAAGCATCCTCCTTGGTCAGTTTCAGAACTTATGGGCCCCAGCAAGTAGTTCCCAACCCGGCCCATCTGCTCGCCCACGTCCACGCCTTACTAACTCAACACACACCGCTCCACTGGTGCTCCCCTTTGTGCCACGCCCACCATAGGATCAGTACGCCATCTGGGCGTGTGGATGGAGGCAGGCGGATACGCGTCAGCAGTAATGGAGTGCCGTATACTGGACAATGTGACGAAGCGAATCGCCTCTCTCAGAGCCCACCCTACTACCCTCACTGGCAGGGTTGTTCTTGCCAACTCTATGCTCCTATCCAAAGTCTGGTTCGGAGCCCATGTCATCCCCTTCTCCCCAAGCTTCTTCAAATTCCTGTATGCTTTGCTGCAAGGATGGCTTAGGTCAGGCCGCCCTCCACCAGTACTGCTAGAGGTCATGTTTGGCCCTCATCATCAAGGTGGCATGGGCCTGCTTGACTTCAAAGCCCATGCCGCCAAGATCCTGGGCACCTGGATCGCGGCCGTCACCACTCCTACACTCCCATCCCAACACTGGTCCCGTGCAGCCCACTCCAACTTCTCCCAAGCCTTGGGCCTCAACAATCCATCAAACCCCCACTCCCTGATGAAATACCTCGCATCACACACATCAGCCACAGGTCCTCACGGGACTAAAACCCACTACAAACGAATCCTACTCTCCATGTGGAGCGCAGAGTGGAGAATTCGTATTAGTGGACATACAACCTGAAGAGGCCGCCCCTCTCCTCAGTTCACACAAGAGGTACAGGGCTACCCATCCATGATGGCGTGATCCCCATTCGACCCCATGTCCTATCCAGGGTGGACTACCTGGACATGATGGACATCCCTTATTCCACTGAGACCCAAAAGACTATCTGGAAATACGCACACCATCCTCTGTTGCAGCCTCAAGTCCGCTCCCATGTGTGGCGCTGCCTGAGGCGGGTGTATCGTACAGCTGAGCGCTCTAACGCTTTACACTCATCCTGTGTCATGTGTGGCCAGTATGGAACGCTGTTCCACCGCTTGGAGAAGTGCCCCACCTCTAAAGTATATGGCGCGAAGTCCAACGTCTGTTAGGCCAGGATCAAACGCATCCCTTCAGTCTGTAAAGAGATATGTTTGCTTCATCAATGGCCTCCCCCCTCCTACCCTCCCTCCATGCTCTGGTGGTTGCAATCGCCATGTGGACTATCCACACGATTGTCTTGGATGCCATCGCTGGCTCCATCCCCACCCTTCCTGAAGCTGTCCACAGATTCTGGTCTCATTGGGTGGACCACTTTCAAGCGTGGATGTTTGGATATCTCCCACCACATTGCCGACAGCTGGTCTCCTCCTGGTTCCCAGTCTGGTTCATCAAATCAGACCCCTTCCTCCACACGTGCTCAATAGTGGCTACGTCCCCTTCACACGTCCCCTCCCCCTCCTCATAAGTGGCGTTCCCGCTGGCAACAAGAGATAGTATCGCTTTTCTGGGGTGCCTCCCCTGGTACTAAGTTATGTCTCGTCTGAGTCATATTCGGAAGTGTCCATCCCATGGTCAGCCTTCCCCACAATAAATTTAAATTTAAATAATTGGGAGACTCTTTAAGGAAAAGAGTAAGGATCTGAGTGGAGATCCAAAGAAGAAGCAAAAAAAATTGGGGATTGCTGCTGACTGTGTGTCAAACCAAAGAAGCTATTAATGGGAATCTAAGAGAATATTGGGTTGTTTGGTACAAGGGAACAAATCCCTATTTTAAGAAATCACAAGTATTTTGAGTGGAAATACTGGCTGAGCGTTGGGCCAAGATCTAGGACTTCCATTCAACTACAGATAATAGTCGTCATACTATTATCAACTGGTTATATCAACTATCATACAATGCGGACAAATGTGCACAAAGCCTGAACCTGTGCAAGTAATAAGTTTATAGGGGTTATTGGCTGATAATAATCAAGACCTATAAATTTTTACAAAGGGGAAAACTGACCTCAATCTGTACCAATTTTGAAGGAACTTTGGCTGAACTGAGAAACTATTAGTTTGACTTCAAATGTCTGAGTCAAGGCTTCACTGCACTTTTGACAGTCAGCATGATGGCATTTGGCCTAACGGGCAATAGAAATCCCCTCAAGGTCACCTCACATAGGGGTAATTCCTATGAGTTGGAAACAGGTTTGGGATGGCCAAACTGCCCGTACCAATCACTGGGGCATTATTTTGGCCAAGTGGTTAACAACAATTGACAATCCAGATTTTTTTGATGGAGTTTATGAGCTAGCAACAACAACTCAAATAGAGATAAATGCCCGTCAGGCTTTGTACCTAAAGATTTTAAGGGAGTTTTAAGTTGGCAACCTCATTGCCTTTGCTTTGAGCCATTGGCAATTTTGATTAAGAATTCATTACTTAACACATTCTGACTAAAAGGTATGCACCCGTTAGGCTTTATTCCTGTAGATTTAGGAGCAAGTTATAAAACAATAGCATTTTTCAATGTCCTGATGCCATTGTTAAGTATTACCAAGGATTTGACACTTAATTTCACATCTATCACATGTGTGAGCCCATCAGCCCTTGTTACCATAGTTTTTAAGGCATTTTGACTTTGATTTTGAGGGCTCAGTGCCATTGACTTCTTAAAAAACTTCCAGCTCATGGGGGTGATGGTGGTTTACAATGATTTCAGCATAAATTTCTGCAATTTGCCATACTAGTTCATCTGAGGCAAGTGAGGACAGGGGGAGGAATCTTCAGAGGGAGAGCTGTTACCCAGCGCTCTTCTACCACATGGATGAGATTACCATGTGTGACAAAGGGAACGGCCACCCTCTTTGGACCCTTTTTATTAGGAAATGAAAAGACTACCCAGTTTTAGCAGGAGTCGCTCCCCCAGACCTACATTACCCTTATTCTTTTACCAAATGAGGGGCGCCACCACCAGTAAACTTTGTGAGAGTTACATTTTTATGGGCATTGGGCAACTCAATGGCCATTAAAGTAGCAATTTTGAGGGGGACGCAGCTTTGGGGTGGGAAACAAAAATCCTTGACTAGTTTCGAGCAAATTTGCACAATCTTGAGCCTTGACCAAACAGTCCTTGTAGGCTGGATATCCCTTCCAAGTGACAAGATATTGAATGGACCTCCAAGATATGCAGAAAGCTAAAATGGCCTCCACTTCAGCCTCTTATGCACCCTCAATTACTATTGGCTCAAGATTTGAGAAAATTGCCCTTTTGAACTGGGGACAGCTGAGATATGTGGAAAACTAGATATTGCTTCCAATGAGGTGACAAATTTAACCAGAAAGCATCATTACCTAGATTTTTCTCCATCAAGTGGGGACCCAAAATGCTTACTTGCAAACTTTTGAGAAGATACCTGCATCCTCAAATGATGCATATCGAGCATGACATATGAACCCACCACAATATTATGTGCTGGAAAGCTTCTGATCCACAAACCGCTTGTAGTCACTGATAGCCTCAATAAGATGCTCCTGAACCAAGGACTGGGTAGTCTAAATGTGCTCAGCATGATCTGCGGCAGCTGGGACCCCTGGCCGCAGGCATGGACTGACTGAAAATGAGAGGTTGTTTCTCAAGGTTGCTTTATATGAGGAAACACCCATAGAGGCATGATTTTAATTATTATAGGCAAACTAAGCAAGAGGAAGTCCATTAGTCCAGCTATCCTGCGCAGCCGTAGCATAGCAGCGCAAGTATTGTTCCAGGATCAGATTAACCCTCTCAGTTTGTCCATTGGATTGGGGATGATATGTCATAGATCGACTGGCTGTAATTTTAAGATCAATAAAAGCTCATTCCAGAACCATGCTGTAAACTAGGGCCCATGGTCGCTGACAATCTTCTGCAGGAGACCAAACATAGAAAAGACATGGCGCACAAAGAGATATGCATTTTCCTCTGAAGTAATGGCGGAAGATCATGGGATAAATAAGGCAAAATTTGTGAAAAATCGACCACCATCATCACTGCAGTAAAGATGTTAGAACAGGGAAGTTTGACAATAAAATCCATGAATACCAATGTCCAAGGACTCTCATCTTGTTGTAAAGAGTGAAGGAGACCATTCCTTCCCAATCAATCTGACTTGGCCTGTATGCAGGTGACATGATCAGCAATCCAGACTGGTACTTCTTTTGACAAGCCAACCCAATTATAGGTGCGCTTTATTAAGTTGATACATTCTTATTACTGGGATGGATGATTATGAGGGTTGTGATGAGCCTGAAACACTTTGGCTAAGAAGAGGGGGAACCCACACCTGTGACTGAAATGAATAAGATCCTCCACCAAGGAATATATGGAATGTTTATGAGCTGGGAAGGAAATTTACTCCAGAAGATCTCCGCCTTTGGGACAAGTCATTTGGGCTGCTAAGACCCATGAAATAAGAGGCGCATCAGGAGCTAAGTACACTGACAAGACCACATGGTGTACAATATATAAGATTTGAGTAGAGGAAATTAATGTGACCAGATCCGCTTCATATGAGTCAGTGGGGCAATGAGCAGGGTTATGACTGAGAAAATTGGGGAGTACATTTAACGCACCTTTTACAGTCTTGTATTCAAATTAAAACTACATAAATCCTGGTAGGTTCGAGCCTGCCAATGTGCCAACTTCTGTGGCTTTTAAAAATACAGAAGCGCTTGGTGATCCATGTGAACTTTTAACTCATGCTAAGCACCTTGTAAGAGATACCGCTAATGAGTCAAGGTCCATGCGATGGCTGCTAATTCCTTATTATAAATGGTTTAAGATTATTCAGTAGGAGAGAACTTTCTGGAAAAATAGGTGACTGGATGTTGCAACCCATTGTGCTCCTGAAGCAGGACAGCCCTAAATGCAACAGATGAGGCATCACATGCAACGACATAGTGTTTGGAAGGGTCTGCATGTATTAAGAATGGGGTGATAAGAATAAATCTTTAATTGACTCAAATACCTGATGGCACTTGGGTGTCCAACAGAAGGGAACATTCTTACATGTGAGTGGATGAAATGGAGCGGCTAAGTGGGATAAGGCTGGGGAAAAGTTCTTCAAGAAAATGATAGTGCCTAAAAAGCTTCTCAATTGCTCTTGGATTGTTGAGATTGGCCATTTGCAGATGGCGTCCAACTTGGTGGGGGTATAGCATACCATCTTTTAAGACAAGGTTGCCCAAAAAATGTAGCCTCCTATCTATTAAACTCGCATCTTGAAGGCTTGATGAACAGGCCCATCTTGTGCAAGGTAGCCACTACTGCTTCCAAGTCATTTACGTGTTGTTTGGGAGTCAGGGAGTGCAACAAAATATCATTAATGTATGTGACCATGCAATTGAATCAGAGGTCACCAAGAACACTATCAATCATTCTTTGGAATATGACCGGTGCATTTTTTAACCCAGATGGCATTACTAAAAATTGGAAACTAATCATTTTTGTTCAGATAGCGGTAAGCCATTCCTGACCATCCATCACCCAAATTTGATCAAAGGCATTAACATGATTAAGTTTAAAGAACACACATGACTTAGCAATCACTTGACTAATTGTCTGCTCCAACGGCAAAGAGTAGGGATCACGGACTGTGATTTTATTTAAGTGACCATAATCACACAGGGACAAAGGAAAACATCAGTTTTCTTGGCAAACCGATGGGAGAAGCAACTTGTGATGCCTCTGTTATTTTTTGGATGGTATTGTTAGAATCCGTCAGGTTTTTCACACAGGTCAAACCCACTGAGCAATGGACGGATGATGTGGTGTTGGTCTTTTGGACACATGGGAAAATATATTTAAAATAGAAGCAATTGCCCCAATTAATTATTTATTTATTTTTTTATTGATACAACTTCTTTTCACAGTCTTGTCTCTTCTATGCTAAAAACACCTACCTTTCTCAATTACCCGTTTTACTTATATACATCAGCTTCAGGTGATACTGCTTCTCATGGCTTGGGTTATTCTATTCCTCCAATTCTCCTCAAATTTGGATTGTTATTCTCTAATCCTGTCACCCTAATTGTAGGCAATTTACTTCATATTCATCAAATACCAACATCACCTTATCGCCTTATATAAAGGCAATCAAATATAACCCATTATATCCAATAAAGACCCATTATATCCCAAAATCGCCTCATCTTGAGGCACTCAAATAATTGTAACTGATACTATGTTCAGCAGATTCCACCCTGCTGTCCCACGATTATTGTCCAGTCATATCAAAATCGTGACATTACCCCCTCCTTAACTGGAAAATAAGATCCTATTGCTTGTAAGCTTGGAGGAACTTTACATGTACTCAGTTAATGATCTGACTGCTTTTTGAATCCTTGATAGTATAAGCGTCAACTCTAGTTTTCTCTATTATTTTGAATGGATCAATCCAAATACTGGCCAGATTGTGTTTTCACCTGAATCCATGTTGTTCGTGAAAGAGAACCATATCACCTTCCTTGAATGGTGCCAACCCATTACAACGTGCCTGATCAGTGGCCTGATTCCTGATCTTCTTAGCTAAGCTGAAGGAATATGCTTTGGTTTGCAATTTGATCAAAATGTTTACAGGGTTAGTCACATAGCGGTGGGGTTCCAGTCTGACGGTGTCTTCTACACATGCATAAAGAAATGCCAGAAGGGCCAGGTGTCAGACATATAGTAATTGGAAAGACTCTTTCCTTTAGCGGAATGGTAACTGATGTTAAAAGTGAACATGACATTGGAAAGGAGAAATCTCTAATCAGAAGGTTGATTCGTTACTAATTTGCATAGTATGTTCACCAGAGTTCCATTCGCCCATTCATCCATTCCATTGGAATCGGGTGGTATGAGGTCATCAGAACCCCGCGTATTCCCATAATCTGTTCAGCTTGGGGAGGATGTGCAAGGTGAAGTTGGTTCCATTATTAGTGAGAATAAACTGAGGGCTGTCATGCCGCTGAATAATGCATTCAATTTTGAATCTGGTCACCATAACTGCCCCCAAGTCTTGTATCGCCCTTGTTTTAATACACCAGGTCAAGTGGTTGATAGCCATAAGAATGTACTTACAACAGTTGGCTCCTGTTGGCAAGGGCCCAACAACATCATGGGAAACTGTGTGCCACGTGAAATGTGGTTTCACTAACTAATATGACGTCATATGGCAGAATGGCTTCTCCACTTGGCACTGATGGCAATAGGATATAGTTTTGAGTACATTGAAACTCATACTTTCCCAATGGTACTGGGGGTGTAACAACTCCATAGTCTTATGCACTCCACCATGCCCAACTGCCCTGTGAACACTCATAATGATTATCAATCATGCTGAAGGGCGCGAAAAATTCACCATAGAATTTCTGATTTGTTTGTACAGTTCTCCATTCCATTAGAAGGTATTTGTGCGCATTTCATTTAACACTTTGATTACTTGGGGCAGTTCATCATCATATTTTCCGCTGAGCATCTTATCATACATCACATCGGTAAGTCCACTGTTACCGCAATAGTTGGTAATTGAGATAAACAGTCAGCGTTCTGATGCTTTGCTCCTTGCTGATGTAGAACCTCGAAATCATAAGCCTGTAACTTGAGAGCCCATCGAGCCAACTGTCCTTCAGGTTCTTTGAGGTTCTGCAACCAGCATAATGATGCATGATCAGCTACAACTTTAAACTTTACCCCATGCAGGTAGACTCTAAAATGTTTATATGTGTAGATCACTGCTAAGTACTCCTGCTTGGTCACAATATAATTATGCTTGTGACAGTTCAGACTTCGACTACAGAATGCAACAGGATGTTCCTCTCCCTCATCATATTTCTGAGAAAGTACTGCCCCAACAGTTGAGGGGGACGCATCTGTCTGAACAATAAACTCCCAATTGAAGTTTAGATATTGCAACACCAGTGTGCTGATCAACGCCATATGGAGTGTATCAAAAGTGGATTGATGACATTCCATTAATTTGAACACAGCGTCGTTTTCTAACAACTTAAATAGCAGCCCCCTAATACAGCTAAACTTAGGGATAAAGCGCTGGTAGTAACCAACCATTCCCAAAAATACCTGTATGTCACGCTTAATATTGGGAGTAGTCATTTTGCTGATGGCCTCCACCTTAGTTGGTTGTGGTTGCAGCCATTTTGAGTCTACTGCAAACCCCAGGTATTCCAGCTGATTCTTAAAGAAGTTAATTTTTTTGAGGTTTAATTTTAATGTTTGCCTCAGCCAGACAACGGAATGCTGCTTCAAGGGTGGTCTAGGTGCTCCAAAAAGGTTCGAGAGAAAACGTTAGTATCATTGAGGTATACTAGGACGCAAGACAGTTTCAGGTCGCTAAGAATAATGTCCATGGTTCTCTGAAACATAGCTGGGGCGTTTCACAGCCCTTGAGGCATCCGCGTTGGTTAAAAAAGGCCTTTAAAAATGATTTTAGCTCGTTTTTCCTGTTCTGCCAGGGGTAACTCGATTTTCCAGTAACCTGATATCAAGTCCATTGCAGAAAAGTAACGGGCTCTTCCTAATTGGTCCAGAGCATCGTCAATTCTGGGCAAGGGATATGAATTCTTTTTTGTAATACTGTTGAGCTTCTGGTAGTCAATTACTACATGGTTGGTGCCATCCTTTTTTTTAAAGTTAGAACAGGCGAAGCCTACAGGCTTTTGAATGGTACAAGCATCCCTTGCTCTAACAACTGTTCTATTTCCTCATTAATCACATCTTCTGCTGCCTGAGAATGACGGATCAGCTGAGACCTTATAGGAGGATGATCACCGGTGTCTACTTGATGGACCACCCCCAAACACACCTAAATCGTGATCAATGACAGCAAAAATCCCATTATATTTCTTAGATAAAGCCATTGTTTGGTCATTTTGTCCATCCAATAATACCATTAAATTACTCCACGGTACCACTGTTAGTACATCAGCCAATGTCTCAGCTGGTAGACCAAATTCATATAATGATCTGAAATCATGAACCTTATGGACCTCATCTATGGGAATCAGATGTAGATATGCTACAGTTTGGTGGCAGCAGATTTGCATTGGTTCACTCTGTGGGTTCACTAACAAAACCTTAATCTCCCCATGTCACAGAAGTATAATTCCTGGAGCCACATATGGCTCAAACCATGTTTGGTGATAGAGCCCAATGACTTCCCGTATAACCCACTCAGCACTTCCACTTCTAACTCAGTATTCACTAAGCCTTGATGGCTGAAAGGGATAGATATTGTCAGGCGAATAGCAAGTAAGAATTAGACTGTCCTGACAGCTCAGGTGCCAGAGCACCAAAATGGCAAACCAGAATGCCAGAGGCACTGCTGCTGGTATGACGAATATGGAACTGGAAGGGAGCTTAATTTTCAACTTATAAAAATGGGATTTTGGGGGAGGTTGTTTTTATTAAAAAAATTTAAGGAAGGAGAATCAACCAACAATTTTCTCAGTGTGATGCGCCTGATTAAATAGTCATCAATTTTGAGGGAAAACAAGCTGGTATTGGGTCCCACAAATTCGACCTATGCGGCGAATTATTCAGGAATGGGAGGATAACTTCCCTGGAAACTGACATCACAAAACTTGGTTGTGGACTGAGTCATTGTCAGTTTGACCTCAAACATCTGAACTAACACTTGGCTATGTTTCTGATGGTTGGCATGACGACGTTTGGGCTAATGAGTGGTGGGAATCCCCTAAGAACACCCCACATATGGGTGGACCCATTTGGTTGGTAACAGGTTCAGGACGCCCAACCTGCCCATGCTCGGTTGCTGGGCTGTTCATTTGGTCAGTGGCATTGCATCAGGAACAATTCCCAATTTGCTGGCAGGAAGCTTTGAAACCTCGTTGATGGTGTCTGATGCTATAACCTGCCCATTGGGGGTGCTGCCTGGCGGATTTGGGGGGGGAGATTTTTTCAATCGTTGTGTTAACTAAATCACAATTGTCAGACATTCTTACTGATAGATCGGTCTTCATACCTATTTGATCATTTGAAATCTGAGCATTGGGCTGATTGCCACTTGAATTAGTTGTGATCGATTTTATTTTGGTGATCTTGACGCAGATTTCACTGATTCCTCATAACATTTCTGCTGAGGAGAGTGTGGGTACCAGTAGCAGGATCCGAAGTGGAAGGGCTGTTACCCAGCGCTCATCTACCACGTGATTGAGATTGCCCTGAGTAATGAAGGGTATGATCATCCTCTTCAGTACCTTCTTGCTCAGGAACGGAAAAATGGCCGATTGACGCCCAGAGGACATTCCTTGGGACTTACATTACCTGTTCCTTTTATCAAGAGAAGGGCCTCACCACTGGGAAACTGTACGAGGGCCACATTCTTTTGCGCCTTGGGTAACTTGATTGCCATTACTGATGCAGGTTTTGGAGGGGAACAGAGAACCTCAGGGGTGGGATATGTGGAATGCTTTGACCAGGTTCATGCAACTCGCGCAATCGCGCGCCTTGCCTCAACTGTACTCATAGGCTGAATTCCCTTTCCAGGCCATGAGATATTGGTTGGAACGTCGCGAATTCTGGTGATGCCATGATAGCCTCTTCCTCATTTTTGACGATGATCAGTTCCTGTTCCATGGGAATTTCACCTTTGAATGGCGACAGCTGGGAAACTACTGGGCTTTGGGGAACAAACTCATTGCAAGTTGAGATGTCAGACCCTACTGACATGGGCAAGATAGCCACGGCAACTATGGGGTATGGGTTTGGAGTTTTAAGTGGGACAGGACTAATGTGAGCAGGGATAATCTTCATTATGACCTGATCCAGTTGGAAAGAAGGGGCCATTGCTGTGCCAATATCTATGGGAAAGGCGAAAATGGTAGAGATTAATGGTTGGTCAACTATGTCAGGTGAACAGCAAGTAAGAATTAGACTGACCTGCCAGCCTGGATGCCAGAGCACCCAAATGGCAAACCAGAATGCCAGAGGCACTGCTGCTGGTATGGCAAATATGGAACTGGAAGGGAGCTTAATTTTCAACATATAAAAATGGGATTTTGGGGGAGGTTGTTTTTATTTGGAATATTTGAGGAAGGAGAATTGACCAACATTTTCTCAGTGCAATGCACCTGATTAAATAGTTGTCAATTTTGAGGGAAAACAAGCTGGGATCGGGTCCCACAAATTCGACCTAAGCAGCGAATTATTTGGGAATGGGCGGGTTAGTTCCCTGGGAACTGACATCACAAAATTTGGCAGTGGACCAAGTCACTGTTGGTTTGACCTCAAACATCTGAACTAACGCTCAGCTATGTTTCCAACGGTTGGTGTGATGGCATTTGGGCCGATGAGCAGTGGGAATCCCCCAAGACCACCCCATATATGGATGGACCCATTTGGTTGGGAACAGGTTCAGGACGCCCAGCTGCCCATGCTCGGTCACTGGGACATTTGTTTGGTCAGTGGCATTGCATCAGGCGCAATGCCCGATTTTCTGGCAGGAAGCTTCAAAACCTTGTTAATGGTGTCCAATGCTACTACCTGCCCATCGAGGGTGCTGCCTGGCGGATTTGGGAGGGGGAGATTTTTTTGATCGTCGTTTTAACCAAATTTCAACTTTCAGGAATTCTGACTGGTAGATTAGTCTTCATACCTTTTTTATCTTTTGAAATCTGAGCATTGGGCTGATTGCTGCTTGATTTAGTTGTGATCAATTTTATTCTAGTGATCTTGATGCAGATTTCATTGATTCCTCATAACAGTTCTGCTGAGGAGAGTGTGGGTACCTGTAGCGGGATCCAAAGTGGAAGGGCTGTTACCCAGCACTCGTCTACCATGTGAGCGAGATTGCCCTGAGTAATGAGGGGTATGATCATCCTCTTTGGTACCTTCTTTCTTGAGCATGGAAAAATGGCCCAATCAATGCCCAGAGGATGTTCCCCAGGACTTACAGATATGGGCCCTGCCGCTCAAAGAGGTATCCCTTGATATATATATCTGCTGGGGAAGGGCCTGAGTCTTGCGCTTTAGTCAATAGAGGCGAACTGGCCACACCCCATCATTGTAGGCAAGGTTGATATGGCTTGTATGCACCGTATCCTTAAGTAATCCACAAGTGGTAAGGTAAATTGGGATATGCTGGCCCAGAATGGCGAGGGTCTCCTCCGTCATATCAATGACAGCCCCAAAACAAAGCAGGAAAGTGGTCCCAATTAAAAGGTCATAGTTTTCATTTAGTAGCACAATTGCCAGGTCTACCATGACAATGGACCCAAAGCGCAGAGGTAGCACACTATAAGCCCTCAGAGACAGTGCTTACAGCTCCAACAGTTCCATTAATGTATTTAATGGTCCACATCAGTTTTCAACATCAACTTTGCCATTAACTTAGTGGGCACTATTGTGACTGGGGCAACAGAATCTATTATAGCGCGAACTCTATTTTTCACTACAAAAATATCACAGTATGTACACTCAGAATAAGAAGAATATTGACTGTTTAATATGTGAACATATACAGGCTCTCTTTTCCCAAGAAAATCCATTATCCCCTCACCAACTTGGGGGTATTCTTTGATAATGGCATCTACTGGAAGGTCGACGTTCACTCCTTTCAGAATTGGCGCATCCACGGCAGAATCAAATTGGTCTGAGGAAGCTTGATCAAGCATTTGACAGGCATAGGGCTTCAGTTTTTTGAGGGACTCTTCTTCCGCCACCGCCTTGGCTTGAGCTTGGATTACTATGTTTACTCCTCCAACCGGCTACTGATATAAAATTCCATCATCATACTGAGGGACTTTCGCAGGGTAAACTACTATTGATTCAGGGACGTTTTGAGTGGGTATCACGAAGGTAGTGGGTCCCATCTCTACTCCGCTCCATCTTTTCCCTGATAGTATTGATCTTGGTGTATATAGTTCACATGGCGGTTATGGCAGAATTTTGCCAAATGACCAGGGCGACCGCATTTGTAGCAGTTAACCCATAAGAGACATGTCCTTGATTATCATAAGTGGGCCCAGACAAGAAAGTTTGGGGTCATTATGCATAACCAGCCCCAGGTCAGTAAGCCAATTGTTAGTAGTCAGCATAGTTGGGTCCGGGTTGATAACTGGTTTGCTGACAAAAGTCATGGCCAACCCATTGATGCTGATTGAACTGTTGAGTATAATTGGGCCAAGGATGAGGTGCAGAGTTATAGAAAGGCCAAGGATTACTAATTGGAGCTGGAGGGGGATGATAGTATTCTCTGGAATAAGAGGGTGCAGAAGTAACGGTAGTCTTATGTTATGTATTTGGTAGCGAAATGTTAGAGGATACCTTATGTAAAAACTGTACAATCTTAAGCAGAGGTATGTCATCATCCAGAATCAGCAAAATATCATTAGAAAGTTCACAATATAACTTTACCACGGAGGACATGGAAATGCACACGTTGGCTTCCGCTAAGTACCCATCTCCAATCAGTACATGGGCTTCTGTTGTGAATTGATCAGCGAACTCTAGGAGAGTCTCATTTCGATGGAATCCAATTGTTAAGAATTCCACTTCCCGCTGTGACATTTTTGAGTTTCCTCCAAACAAGTGAAGTACGGTGTCCTTTTAATCCTTATAGGTGACAGAACTACTTTGGATATAACAGGTGACCTGATTGGCACTTCCTACATCCAAGGCAGATATTAACAATTTAGCCTTCCATCTATTGGAGGCTCCTTTCACTGCAAACTCAAATTATTTGAAGAACCCATGAATGTTCCTGTTGCAGTCAAACAGAGGTAACTTTTTGATAATAACTTCCTCATCCCATTCATGGGGTTTTGGGCCATACTGAGGAATGGAATGAGACCCAAAAGTGGATTCTTGATGAAGAGTGGGATTAGCAGAAGTTGGAATATCTGCCGCTTCAGGGGTAGCATGACCTTCTGCCATAGGTGGTACCGCCATTACATGAGGGAAGTGTCGTTCTGACTCATATGCATATCCAGTACTACCATCTTGGGTGTAGTTTTCAACCAGCGTCATATTCTCACACATATGATGCCTCTTCTTGATAGTCATCATTGTCTCAGCGAGAGGACCAATACGTATTGGTCAATCTTCGTTCTGCACACTGCAGCTGCTCAGTTATATCATTCAGTCGTATAGCAAGTTCTTTGTTTTTGTAGCCCAAGGATTTTCATTTGGCTAAACATACTATCAAGTTGGTGAATTACAGCATCTCTTTCTTGATAAAGTTCATCTTGGTTTTTGAGCACCGTGTCCAAGGTAACTTTGATTTCCCATATCCAGCTGGTGCAGTATTTCGTGAAGACTCCACAATAATACAGCTTGGGTAAGGCATGGCTGGTGACTGGAGATTCAAAGTGTTAGGTGTTTGATTAATGGCCCCCTGTAGTGAGCACCACTGCTATTTTTTTGGATGGTATTGTTAGAATCTGTCAGGTTATTTGCATATGTCGAGCTCACTGAGCAATGGACGGATGATGTGCGGATTGTAAGTCCTGGGGACCAGCCCCTACAACTGGATAGGAAGCAGCATCCCTTTTGGACAAAAAGGGGCCAAAGGCCCAAGTGGACCCCCTGTCGCAGTTGAGCGACTTGGCACATGTGGTAGATGAGCGCTGGGTGACTGCTCTTCCCCCTAAAGATAATCGTGTCTCTCCCCTCCCCCATCCTCAACCCTGGTAAGACTAATAGAGGGGACCTGCCAGAAGATTATGCAAGCCAGGGATCATGGGCGGGCCCCTGGGACCCCTCACTCACCAGGGAAAACATACCTTAATTTTGAGGAAATAGCCAGTGCTAGTATCAGAGCCCAGTCTGCAAATTCTGGGCTAAAGGAGCCAGTCTGGACTGTCCAGGTCCAAAAATCAGATCAGTACACAATTTGGGTTTCAAACCTGGTTACAAGCAACTTGAACCAGTTGCCCCTACCCTCTGGGACAGATCCAGGAAGTTTGGATCACATAAATAATCAGATTGATAGTTTGGACCATGTTGTAGACAACCCAGCACCAAGACCACAGCCCCTGGGACAAATATGGGGAATCCAAACCATGTGAACAGCCCAACCTGAATGGTCAGGGCCCAGATTGGTATCATCGACCTGGTTTGGCCCCAAAAATTTGGAAAAATCTGCAAAAGTTTTTTTTTATTTTTACCAAGGTTTTAGACATCCCCCCGCCCTCCCACCCACCAGCCAACCAAATCACATCACTGACACCCAATCACCCAATCCCTCAACATCCCCACTATGGGATTATCCCAATACTTAAGACAACTGCCCTGCCAAGGGGCAGTTGTCAGTTCATTCTCTAATCTTCCCGCGCTTTGCACTAAAATAAAACTGAATACCGCAAATGCCTTACCATGGACTATGCCTGTTTATTTTTATAAAATTCCACCAATCAATCCAGCGAAGCATGCTGCTGTCCAAATAATCATCCCGATGATTGCTGAATGGGTCATCCAGTTGCTTGACCCCACCATGCAGCAGAAGATCATAGCTGCCATAAACCGCCTTGCCCCCAATGATGGAGCCAATTCTCCATCCATTTTTGTGTACCCATCTAATGCAAATTCATCCATTCACTTTGCCACTGGGACTCCAAGACCGCTCCCCTATTGGAGCAGCCTCAGGGCGCCTGCGCCCTGGTGCTTGCAAGCTTGGCCCCCACACCTGGCTCATCTGCCACTGGTCCCACCCACCCGAGTGCTCCAGAGCACCCTGACCAAGGGGAGCTCAGGCCTAATGCTCACCGTGGGTCCATTTTCCTCTCTGACAGCACCCCTGTTTGCGCAGTGGTTCCTGTGCCACCCCTTGCTGGCGCATGAACTCACCTACCTGAAACTGAAGGCCAGCAACCGTGAACCCCAGAGGAGTTGTCATCCTCCCTGCCTCTCCTGCCCTTGGGGGTTGCCCCCGCAAGACTTGTGGTTGCCCCATTGCAACCATATGGTTTGCCTTGGGGGCCTTCAGTAGATTAATGAACCTTTACTTTCCTCAAATACCCAATAGATCTCCCTTTCTTCTAGTCGCACAGACCGCTGTGCCCTTGGCATTCTGGGCTCTCCACTGGGTGCTCACACACCTTGACTGGGAGCCCAGTATAATTCTTATCAGCTGCATCCATGACAGGGATCATCAGTCCTTCAGACACATGATAAAACATACTTAAAATAAAAGCAATTCCCCAATTAATTCTTTATTTTTTATAAATACAGCTTCTTTTTGATGTCTCATCTCTTCTAAGCTAAAAACACCCTACCTCTCTCAATCGCCCATTTTACTTATATACATCAGCTTCAGGTGATACTGCTTCTCATGGCTTGGGTTATTCTATTCCTCCAATTCTCCTCAAATTTGGATTGTTATTCTCTAATCCTGTCACCCTAAATGTAGGCAATTTACTTCATATTCATCAAATACCAACATCACCTTATCGCCTTATATAAAGGCAATCAAATATAACCCATTATATTCAATAAAGACTCAGTTATATCCCAATATCGCCTCATCTTGAGGCATTCAAATAATTGTAACTGATACTATGTTTAGTGGATTCCGCCCTGCTGTCCTACGATTATTGTCCAGTCATATCAGAATTGCAACAGCATCTTTAAACAACCACCCTTTCTTAAGCATGTTATCCAACCTTGAATTAAGAGCAGCCTTCTCCTCTGCTATATGCAGGTATAAAGGACAGTAAATTTCACCACCTGCACCATTATTCTAGACCCTAAATCGATTTTTGTATGAAGGGGGAGACAGTCTGCCTTCTCAGCACTGAAGATAATTTAATATCCTATTAATGACTCAGGGAAACTGGTGGGAGGCCCTCAGGGGAAATAAGGGAAGTAATTAAACTGCGACATTGAGTTTTAGTGAAAGTATCCACTAAAGGAAACTCCCCTCCATCTGGTCATTAGCAGATAAAATATTAAACTCAATGTGAATTCTAACATGATGTTGACACCACTAACCCACCCCCAAAATTACTGAAACACCAAGTTTGGCATCGTGGAGAACAGATTGCAAAAGCTAAACTGGTGAACCAAGAAAGGTACTGGGTATCAAACTAGTTATGAGAGCTGGGAGGCTGACAAAGAGACCATCACCATAGGACCCAAGTCCAGGTTAAGCTCTAACTGATGGGCCAGCTCTACACTCATAAAATTACCTGCTTCTCCATTTTCCACCAAGGCCTTAAAGGACACGAGGTGAGCTCTGATACTAACCTTCATGGTCAATAAAAAATAAGAAAAGTTTTGTTTATTGGCATGTTAAGTCATTTCTTCTGATAAAAAGAGATAACTATCGAATTGGAGGGAAGGTCTGGCTCTTTTTTGGGAGTAAAGCTGGGAAGTGTAAGGGTTTGGAAACTATCTTCTTCAATCTGGGCTTTACTGACTCATTGATAGATGAACCAGGGTACTCCAACTTGGGTGTGGGGGCATTGGCTGACTCTGGGGCCAGTACCAATACTGGTTCAACAAGTAGAACAGAAATTATGTCACAGTTGGGCAACCCAATCTTGTATTTTCCAACCTGAAGGTGAATAGCATGGCGAAGGGAGGCATTAATGGTAGTTACAGCCTTAAACTTTTGTCCACTGTCCCATAGGGGTGGACCAAACTTTGTGATGTGCAGAGGCAGAATCTAATGTCAATCTAGAAATTTCTTGAAGCATATCATTAGAGAACTCAAGCGTGAAATCCTGCTCATGGAAGGCTGTAATTAAGAGGTCAAGTAAGGGGCTTTAGTCATAAAGAAAAGTAATCGAAATAATCGTTTTGAATGTAACAAAGGGGTTTCAAAGCTGCTGATACTGCTGTGACAAGTGAGGTAGGATCACCTGCACTAGCAATGGATCACAGAAATCCTTGCACCCACCGATGGGCTTTGCCTTTAACTGCATACAAAAGGCAAACCTTGCTGGTCGTTGGACATTGAAGCAGCGTTATTCAGAGCAACAGCATATCGCATTTGCACCTCAGCAAGGGTATCAAAGACTTGATTAGCAATACCTTGGAAAGGGACACCTGGAATCACTACTTGAGATTGAGCTGATGGGAGAGTAGCGGCCCATAGGACACTGCTACTATGAAAAATTCCTCCAAAGCATTTTCAAACGATGCTAACAAAATTGGCAATTGCCCAAACAAAAAGCAGTATACAAACTACTGACTGCACATTAATTTGTAAAGGGTAATCACTGTGGCGCCCAACTCTAAGAGAAGGGCGGAAATGGATGGAAAAAAATGGTTGGTCAAATTATGTCAGGTAAACGGCATATGAAGTTTTAACAGCCTTCCAATTGAGATGCAAAAGCACCCAAAAAACAAGCCAGAATTCCAGAGGCATTGTTACTTATATGACGTTGTATGGCGCGGGAATATGGGAAAAAATATGCGTTGATGTAAGGCAAGTTTAAAAAGGAACCCAGCAATGAACAAGGCTGTTGCTACTCCAGATTCCCTGGGCCTTGCTGCAGGAAGTTGCACTATCGGATTAGCTGCTTTGGGATACTCTATGGGAGGGTTTGACACAAAAGCAGAGGCAAGGGGGCAGATCCTCATGTGAAGTAGAGATAAATGAGCTCATAGAATTCTGATATCATGTTGGCAGATGGCCTCGACTAAAGGGCTTAAATTCCCAGAAGTTTCTTAGTCAATAGCCCAGTTGGCTATGGAGGGAGCCATTGTGACTATCATAACTGGTATTGACCAGCTAATGTAGGTCCTGACAGGCCACAATGTTAACACCATAGGGAGCTCAGAAAGAAAAGAGTGAAGTAAAATTAAAAGTTTGGAAACTCAATGGGAATTTTATTGTAAAGTGAATTAAAAAAATAACCAAAAGTTTTATCAGTGCAATGCAACTGATTAAATAGTGGTTAAGTTGGGAAAACTTGTCAAAGCACGGGATTGAGGTTCTCAAGCTTTGTCCTAATCCAGTGAATTTTTGAGTAAGGAAAACTGACTTTATTTGAACCAACTTTGAAGGAATTGGCGGTGAAATGAGCCACTGTCAGTTTAAACCCCAAATGCCTGACTCAAGGATTCACTGCATATCTGACAGTTAGCATAATGGCATCTGGCCCAACGGGAAACAGAAATCCCCCAAGGCCACCCCACATAGGGGTGGTTCCAATATGTTGGAAACAGGTTTGGGATGGTCGACCCAAACATGCCCAGTCACTGGGGGCTCATTTGGCGAATTGAGTAACTTTTATTAGCAATCAAGATTTTTTTCAATGGGGGTTTCAAGCTAGCTGCAATAGAACCCAATGGAGGTACAAGCCAGTTGGGCTTTATCTCCAAAGATTTTGAAAGGAGTTCTGAATCAGCAACATCATTGCCAATGGTTTTATGCCATTGGAAATTTTTGATCTAGAATTCATTACTTAACTCATTCTGACTAAAAGGTACACGCCCAATGGCTTTGTCCCCATAAATTTTTGGATCAAGTTTTGAACTGATGACATTTTTCAATTCCCAATACCATTGGCAAGCGTTATTGAATATTTGAGACTTAATTTTGCATCTACCAAATGTGTGAGACCATTGGGCCTCATTACCATGGTTTAAGGTACCTGGACTTTGATTTCCTGGCTCATCGCCATTGACTTCATGAGATCCTTCTAGCCCATTGGGTGGAAGATTCCAATTAATTTGGCGCAAAAATCCTCAATTTGCCATACTAATTTGGCTGAGGCATGCATGGGGACAAAGGGAGGAATTTTCAGAGGGAGAGCTGTTACCTAGCGCTCATCTACCACATGGGTGAGATTACCCTGTTGAAGAGGGGACAGCCACCCTCTTTATACCCTTTTTATTAGAAATGAAAAACCACCTGGTATAAGAAGAGAGGACGCTCCCCCAGACTTAAAGTATGGAGGCATTGAAAGAGGATGGAATTAGTGGGGTAGCAGCTGCATTGACAGCCTTTTGATGAATATTTTTGTAAATTAAATCCTATTGCAATGATGGAAACAGTGGTGGGGAATCAAATTAAGGGGTTGTGTGAGGAATTTTGACCAGTCAAAGTTGGGGTTATATCTGTAGAGGAGGTCTGAAATGTCAAATCATTTGAGAGCCTCAAAAGGGTCTGACACAACCAACACTGGGCAAGAGACATGATTTGGTGAGGTGGCAGCTTCAGATTGTCTGTGCACAGTTGACCATGGCAATTCTACAAGCGCAAGAGCAGTAATGTTCTTAGGAATGGTTCTGGCAGCTGAGACTTGGTTAGGCGGAATGGTGGAAGCAACACACTCAGCAAAAGAGGTTGGAGTAGAATTGATCCTCATGCGAAAAAATTTAGTAAAATCAGTAACAGGGCTTATGCTTGATAGAGGAGCGGCGGAAATGGCTTTGGGGGAAAACTTTGGGCACATTCACTTTAATTCTTCCTAAACTATTGATAGCCATTTACCAATTTAAACTAATTGATTATTGTCATCTGGTAAATTATAAACTGATAAGCAATGGTGGGTCTGGAAGTTTTGAATTACACTTCCAATGGAACAGGTTTTCTCTCAAAATTACTTAGGTGAATTCTCCAAAAATCGATAAATTAAAGTAAAAGCAGGTTATATTTTGACCTAGTTTTTATTATCAGAAGGATGAAATATTTATAGGTTTTGTAGTGGTTTGGGATCTATTTGATCTAATTAATTGCTGAGCAATTGATCTTCTATCCTTTGATCAGGATGAGAATTATCGTTCTTATTAACCTTGATAAATTTAGATATATTACTTTCTCCTTCTAATAGTATCAGGGGAATTGATGAGGTAGAATTTTCTGAAATAAGAGAATTCAGAAAAATCCTGACACTCCCCCTTAAGATTCAATTGTGGAGGAAGGTAAATTTTTAAAATCTGGGGTAAATTTGGATTATCACTATACCAGTATCAACATGGATAATTGAGTACTCTCATCCCTTTTGAAATATAAATCCTATAAGGACCAGAACAGTTGGATCTTAACTTCTTGGTTCGCCCACCAGGATGAGAGTGATAATACATAGCAAAAATCCCCAAAAAGATATTCAGGCAAGGCGGGTTTATGCTGATTGCTTCTTTGGGTCTACTTTTGAGTAGTTACTTCAGTTGATTTCATGGCTTGAGCTTGAAGATTAATAATCATCAGCCAGATTTCTCATAACTAAATCAGAGTTATCAGGTATGCTTTCTTTGAGTATGGCCTGAACACTAGAAGGACTGATGGATCTCGTCCATATATTCATTTGAAAGGTGGCATCTTGATAATACAATGATAGCTTATTCAATATGCAAAACAAGGCACTTGGAAAATAGAAATTCCACTGAGAGGGATCAGTAGAATTCAACTTCCTTAAAATTAAGACTAGAGTTCCATTAAATTATTCAGTGGCCCCGTTCATGGATGGATTGTAAGGAATGACAAATCTTTGGGTAGTATTAGATAAATCTAGATAGTTCCTGTAAGAGTTGCAAGGTAAAATTAGTCCCATTGTCATATATAAGGACTTTGGGACACACAAGTTGAGTGATGATGTGCTGGTAAAGGAACAGTGCAGTATTCTTAGCAGAGGGGTGGCAATGGAAATGGCATCAACCAGTTTAGTTAGGTGGTCAACTGCCATAATAATGCACTGATGGCCATGTAATCCCCGAGTAACTGGGCCTACAAAATCAATGCTTACCACTTTAAACGCTTTAGTCAGGGGAATAACTTGATGTTGATAAATAGGATTGGTGGCTCCATGGCTTTTACAGATGAGATATGAGTCAAGGGTCTCTCAAATGGTCTTAGTCATGTTATTCCAATAATATCAGGTTTTCAACCATTCTTGGGTTTTCTTTAATCCGCTAAGACCTACTTGTTCATATCCCTCCATTATAGCATGAAATCTTGAGTTTGGGTGCAAAAAAGGTAACCACTTGGACTTAAACTTTTTATACAAGGCTCCTTCTTAAATTATGGTATCATGTGTAATATTTTTTGGAAGGCTTGATCTTCTTCAGATTCTCAACCCCACAACTCAGGCCTTCCAATAAGATTATATAGATATTCTTCCTTCCCAAAATCCACAGTCAGTATAGGTAGTCATGAAAGACCCTCAGCATTTTAATTTTGAGCACCCAAACGATGCACAATGGAAAAATTGTAATTTTGTAACCTTAGAGCCCAACGGGACAATCTCTCATCAGGATCCTTCATATTTTGCAACCATCTTAAAGAAGAATGGTCAGTATTAACAGTAAAATAGTTACCATATAGAGAAGGATGGAAGTGCTTAATTGCTAAAATCACAGCTATTTACTCCCGCTCAGTTACACTGTAGTTTCTTTCATCTTTGGGCAAAATTTTGCTATAAAATGCAAAGGGATGATCATTCTGCTCTTTGTCACACTGGGAAAAGATAGCCCCAATAGCGACATTACTTGCATCAGTATGTAAGAAAAAAGGCTTATCAAATTGAGGATAAACTAAAACAGGATCATTATTCAAGGCTGTCTGCAGAAATTGAATGAATGTTCCTGAGCTGAACTCTACTCAAACGGCGCCCCTTTTTGTAACAGATGGAATAATGATTCAGCCATATCATCAAACTTGGGTATAAATTTCTAATAATACCCAACCATGCTGAGAAAGACATAATATCCTGTAGAGAAAATGGAGCAAGAATTTGTTGAATAGCTTGAATTTTATCTTAGAGGGGTCACACCTTTAGTTGATACTTGGTATCCTAAAAATTCTATTTTATTATGGAAAAATGAACATTTGGAAGGTTTGAGCTTCAGTGAAGAATTCTGAATTCATCTAAAAATTTCTGTTAGATGGTCCAAATATTTGGTGAATGTTTTGGAAAACATGGTAAGTCATCCAGATATACCAAAACACAGGAGAGCTTTAAGTCCCATAACATACCATCCATGGACCTTTGGAAAGTTGCTGGGCATTACTCAATCCTTGTGGCATACAGTTGGTTCAAATAAACCTTCACTGGATATTAGAGCACTCTTTGCTCAGTCTTCTAGAGATAACTCAATTTTCCAGTGTTGGGCTGCCAGGGAGGAATCATTGGTGGCACATCTATCTGAAGGGGTGCTTTAAAGCTCACTTTCATGGGTAACCTCATGACTGGTTTTGCTCTTAAAGTAAATTAAAATAAAGTAAATAAATTAAGAGTTCTGATGGGAAGCCCTTTATTTAGAATTATTTAGCACTATTTATAGTGCTTCAAAATATAATGATAGGAATAGGGATATTTAAGGGTAGTGTCATGGGAACTATAGGAAAGTCCCAATACTAGGATAAGTGGGAATAGATAAAGGGTGGATAGGGATTAGATAACAATTAGAAACTTATATATTCCCTGAATTTGGCATAATTTGGGCAAAGTCCCGAATTTGGTATTTCAACATAAAATTGAACTCTGTTCTCAAATTATTGGGTCATCTGTATAATATGCTCTTTGTATAATTATATCAATTTTCCCCCTGGATAAGGCTTTCACCTAATACAGGGAGAATCCTGACAACGCCCTCCCCAAGCCTTGTCCTAGGGGAAAAGTTGTGACCTGAAGGTTAGGGTAGATAGAGGACTCAAGCTTGAGGGTGTACAGAGCCTTATACTTGATGCGGTCCAGGTTGGTGATACCAGTGTAGGAGTTATGAAAGTAGAACTTGATATGGTCGGCCAAGGTGTGTTTTAATTTGGAGAAGATCATGAGGCTGGAGATACCCATGACCGCAACGTCTAGGTTCTTGTGGCGGTGCTGGATGGTGTTAGTTAGAAACGCCTCAATGTAGTTGAGGTTGCAGTGCACAGAAATGTGGAATGGGTTATTAGGTGAGTTGAGGTGGGGTACCATAAGGTAAGAGTTGCTGACGCTGCAGTATACTTTGAGAAATTTATGGCTGTTGCTACTGAGGGCACCAGAGTTGAGCCCAAGCAGCGCCTTGCTGAATGCATCTGTCATGATGTGATGGGTGTAGGCGTAGGGGCTGAAATAGAGATTGCCAGCGAGGGCAATGTCAGAACTGGTAACAAAAGCATGAATAGAAGGGTTTTGGGCAAGGCGAAGGAGAGGTATATGTGCCCAAACTTGGGAGCATCTCCAGCAATGCTTTGCTCATGTTCGCATTTGATGGCTTTGGCAGGGCTCAAATGGAGCAGCTCAAACACCTCATCTGCCCCAGTATCATAAAGCTTTTAGGAGGCACGCTTGCAGATAGTTGTTGAGTGCCCGATGAGTTCAGATGGCAGATGAAAGTTGGCTGGCTCCTTGGGCGCCATCTTGAAAATCTGCTTGGTGATGGACTCCAGGAGGGCGATGGGGTGTTTGTTGGTTTTGAGGTTGAAGTTGAGCTTGAAGCGATCTTCCTTGCTCTTGTGCAGGTTCTCCTCAATAACCCACATCAGATGTTGCGCAATCCTGTCATTGAGCACCTTGTGACAAAGCTCATCACGCCCAAAACAGTTGATCTGTATCTCTGACTTGGGCAGCAGTCAATAGGATGGACAAAACGCTGGCAGTTTTTGTTGGGATTGGCGTTATCCCAATTTGAGCTTCGAACCAAGTAATCTAGAATTTTTTATTTTAGTAATATCCAGCCTTATTTCAGGAGGTGCGGAGTCAAAGTTGTAAAATGATAGCATGGCCAGAAAAGAGATATTGAGCTTTGCTTTTTCTTGACTCTCATTTCTGTTGGGATTGGTGTTATCCCAATCCAAGAGCTGTAACAGGTAATCTAGATTTTTTGTTTTAGTAACATGTGGCCCAATTTTTGGAGGGGATCCTTCAAGGTTGGAAAGCGGTAGGATTGTCAGAAAGGGTCTATCAGGCTTCACTTTTTCAAGTCTTTCATTTTTGTAGGGATCAGCGCTATCCCCATCTGAGAGATGAACCAGGTATTGTTGATACTTTAATTTAGTAATATCTGGTCTGATCTTTTGAGGGGCGCCATAGAAGTCATAAAGTGGTAGCGTTGCAGTAAGAAAGTTATCAAGCTTATTCCCAATAATGCGAAGGTAAGTTTCAGGTATTTTTCCTGGCGTTTGAATCATATCATCGCACTGTGTTTTTGGGGCTTCCCAAATTTTCTGCAGCTTGCTGCCTTCATCAAATTCAGAAGCTAATCCCCAACTTGTTGGCCCAACTTGATTGGTCCAATTGCTTAAATGATGCTCACCCAAATTTATGTTTGGCACTTTTAACTCCAAACACTCAATAAAATATGTTCTGATTTATTTCACTAAATCAGACTGGAAGATGACATCATTTTAGAGAGTCGGGTTTTGGTCACCTAAATAAATATTATTATTTGAGTACACATTATTAATCTCTATTTTTGAATTAGGTTGGTCAAGTGGACTCTTAGAGATTAGAGTTTCATTAGCCTCATCAGTTGGACCATTTTGTGGGGCATCTATAAAAAGAATCTTAAGAAAAGGGTGGTGATTTGGGAATTTTGATTGGAAATAGAATTTGATGCAATTAATTCTCCTTCAGAATGACTTGAGGAATAGAATCCATTTGATTTCTGAAGACGATAAGGAGGATCTCACGAATAGCATAGGTCATCATTGTCATACAAACTCTCACAATATAGGTCAAGACTTTTTAAAAAATTAATGCGAGCTTGAAAATCATCTGGATCCTCAGAATAAAGTATTGATTTGTTTTCCTCTTTGGTCAGACCCCTTTCTGCTCCGTTAGATTCTTATTATTTGAGGTGGGTCAACCTTAGGACAAATATACCACACCAAGAATGTTTTCTAGCCAGTACAGGTTTCAAACTCAAAACCTGCACTAGGGGTGGAAGCAGTTTTACCCGCTCAGCTAACCACCCTTGCTCCATTAGATTCTGGTTTGGGGTTTGGGAAGCTTTGAACTTCTTTTTGACTAGACTGTTCTAGTTTTCTGTGAGGTTCCTCCTTTGACCTTAAGGTTGTTATATTTTCTTCAAATTATTTGAGGGGGACCTTTTTGGTTCTTTGACCAGGTATTGGTTCAACTTGGCATGTTATTTTTGGAGCATTCCTATAACTACATTTATAGCTAGCTCACAATAATGCTTAACTTTAGGGAGATTGAGAGATTTAGAGAAAGCTCTGTTCATTATTCAAGTAGCTACTCTCTTGGCATGGTCTTCAAACAGATTAAGTTGATTTCTGTTGAAGCCCATACAGCTTAAGATCTTCCTTCCCTTGGTTTTTTTTAGATTATAGGTAAGCTTAGTAAGAAAGTACTGGACTGAGTTGTGTAAGCCCTGATAGCCATTGACACAGTCAAACTTGAGACAGTAGATTTCTTCCATCTTATCAGAACTTAGATTTGAGAGTTTTTGGAAGCGACATGCAGCTTTTAAATTGTTACCTTTTTCTGAACATATAAGTTCTTGAGGTGACTTGGAAGCACTTGGCAGAAAGAACCATTTTGTCAGGCTGCTAGGGGAGGAAGCATTGGTGGCACATCTATCTGAAGGGGTGCTTTGAAGTTTCACTCTCATGGGTAACCTCATGACTGTTTCTGCACTCAAAGTAAATTAAAATAAAGTAAATAAATTAAGAGTTCTGATGGGAAGTCCTTTATTTAGAATATTTTAGCACTATTTATAGTGCTTCAAAATATAAGGATAGGAATAAGGATTATAAGGATAGGAATAGGGATATTTAAGAGTAGTGTCATGGGACCTGTAGGAAAGTTTCAATACTAGGATAAGTGGGAATAGATAAAGAGTGGATAGGTATTAGATAACAATTAGGAAACATACACTTTCCCCAAATTTGGTATTCCAACATAAAATTGAACTCTGTTCTCAAATTATTGGGCCATCTGCATAATATGCCCTTTGTATAATTGTATCAATTTTCCCCTGGACAAGGCCTTCACCTAATCCAGGGAGAATCATGACAGTTAGTATCTGGTGGCTAAGTCCATGTCAGAAATATAGGTTGAATCAGCCAATAACCAAAGGGAATCATTGATCCAAGGTAAAGGATAACTATCTAATTGAGTAATGGTATTAAATCTATGATAATCTATAACCACTCAGTGGGGACATCTTTTTTCTTAATTGTCAGCAATTTAAAGGCCCAAGGACTATTGGAGGGTTTCAATAATCCAGCCTCCAAAAGTTGATGCAATTCTTTGTTAGCTCGGGCCTCCTCCACTTTAGACTTATGATATGGCTTGGCACAAATATGAAGGTAATTGCCAGTTTCAATGGAGTGCATAACTCCTCTCATTTTACCAAAATTATAAAGATGATTAGCAAAAATGTCTGAGTATTCTTCTAATAGTTAGAGTACATAACTTTCCTGTTCTTTAGTGAGGTGTTTTCGGATTACAGGCCCCACAGTAAGAATTTTCCAATAACTTTCCAGCCCAAAGTCTTGTAAGCTTACAAAAGTTTTAACATCACAGATTCGTGATAAGGGTAATAACTTGACATAAGCAATTGGATTGTTTCAATCTACCATTTTCAGATCATTAGTAAGGTTCACTAATAAAACAGATAAAGATCCACAATAAGCATATTTTAATACTCCAGGACAAGGAAAAGGCTCTTTAGCAGAAGGGTTGAAAATGCCTTGGACTTGTAGAAAATATTTTTGGGAATATAAAAATGTAAATAAGTATAAAAAATTACCTGAAATATTGGTGTAATGACTAAATTCTCAGGGAAGAAGATAGGCATCCCTTCTTTGATATCCACCAATGTAGAGGGTAGTGTCAGAAAATCGACTATGGGCTCTGCTAGTTGGTAGGCTAACCAGTATGAAAACTGGTCAGCCCTTGCCGTTTTACCTTAGGCATTGGAGCTAGCAGCGCCGTCTAACCCCTTGGCTGTCACCATGCCATTTGAGGATCCCTCAGCCTAAACTACAACCTACAAAATAAATAATAAACTTATAACAAAAGGTAGAATAGGCAAAGGGAGATATTTATTGAGAAGGAAGCGCCAGGTATTTATACTATTTAAAAAAGGGCTATTGTGCCCAACGCTGACCTATCAGCACTTCCTCTGGTTCTTTCAGCCAACCACTCTTCTTCTTTCTCTACATTATTCTCTTCCCTGGCGTCGACCCTCTCGCTCTATTCTCCCCAATGTCCAAATTAGTTTTGGCTCATCCTTGGCCTTAAGTCGATGGTGAGCCATATAAATAGTTAATCTAATTAAACATCAAATTTGTATTTGACCTTTGAATTAATTTTAAATTTATTGCGGGGAAGGCTGACCATGTGACGGACACTTCCGAATATGACCCAGGCGAGACAAAACTCAGTACCAGGTGAGGCACCCCAGAGATTCGATGCTATCTCTTGTTGCCAGCGGGAACGCCACTTATGGGAAGGGGAGGGAACGTGTGTAGGGGGCGTAGCCACTATTGAGCACGTGTGGAGGAAGGAGTCTGATTTGATGAACCAGACTGGGAACCAGGAGGAGACCAGCTGCTGGCGACGTGGTGGGAGATATCCAAACATCCACGCTTGAAAGTGATCCACCAAATGAGACCGGAATCTGTGGACAGCTTCAGGGAGGGTGGGGATGGATCCGGCGATGGCATCCAAGACAATCGTGTGGATAGTCCACATGGCGATTGCAACCACCAGAGCACGAAGGGAAGGTGGGAGGGGAGGCCATTGATGAAGCAAACATATCTCTTGACAGACTGAAGGGATGTGTTTGATCCTGGCCTAGCAGACGTTGGACTTCGCGCCATATTACTTTAGAGGTGGGGCACTTCTCCAGGCGGTGAAACAGCGTTCCATACTGGCCACACACGACACAGGATGAGTGTAAAGCATTAGAGCGCTCAGCTGTACGATACACCCGCCTCAGGCAGCGCCACACATGGGAACGGACTTGAGGCTGCAACAGAGGATGGTGTGCGTATTTCCAGATAGTCTTTTGGGTCTCAGTGGAATAAGGGATGTCCATCATGTCCAGGTAGTCCACCCTGGATAGGGCTTGGGGTCAAATGGGGATCACGCCATCATGGATGGGTAGCCCCTGTACCTCTTGTGTGAACTGAGGAGAGGGGCGGCCTCTTTGGGTTGTATGTCCACTAATATGAATTCTCCACTCTGCGCTTCGCATGGAGAGTAGGATTCGTTTGTAGTGGGTTTTTGTCCCGTGAGGACCTGTGGCTGATGTGTGTGATGCAAGGTATTTCATCAGGGAGTGGGGGTTTGATGGGTTGTTGAGGCCCAAGGCTCGGGAGAAGTTGGAGCGGGCCGCACGGGACCAGTGTTGGGATGGGAGTGTAGGAGCAGTGACGGCCGCAATCCAGGTGCCTAGGATCTTGGCGGCATGGGCTTTGAAGTCAAGTAGGCCCATGCCACCATGATGATGAGGGCCAAACATGACCTCTAGCCGTACTGGTGGAGGGCAGCCTGACCAAAGCCAACCTTGTAGCAAAGCATACAGGGATTTGAAGAAGCTTGGGGAGAAGGGGATGGCGTGGGCTCCAAACCAGACTTTGGATAGGAGCATAGAGTTGGCAAGAACAACCCTGCCAGTGAGGGTAGTAGGGTGGGCTCTGAGAGAGGCGATTCGCTTCGTCACGTTGTCCAGTATATGGCCCTCCATTACTTCTGACGCGTATCCTCCTGCCTCCAACCACACGCCCAGATGGCGTACCAGTCCTATGGTAGGTCGCGGCACAAAGGGGAGCACCAGTGGAGCGGTGTGTTTTGAGTTAGTAAGGCGTGGACTTGGGCGAGCAGCTGGGCTGGGTTGGGAACTACTTGCTGGGGCCCAGCAGTTCTGAAACCGACCAAGGAGGATGATTTTGGTTTTGGAGGCGTTCAGTGCCGCGTTGCTTACCCGGGAATATTCCTGGATGAGGGCTTCAAGCGCGCGTGCATCTTTATTATTAGACACCCCCACCACGCAATCATCTGCAAATGCCATCATCTTGACTGGGGTTTGGCTTGGATGCATGGACCCCAGTGAGTTGGGCATTCACATTTCGCAGTAGTGGGTCAAGGCTGAAGTTGTATAAGAGTGGGCTCAGGGGGTCCCCTTGTCGCAGGCCTTTGAGGATGGACTACATCTGTTAGGAAACCTGGGCCGCGCACAGCCATTGTTGCAGATTCCATGAGCAGCATCACCCAGTTAATGAAGCGGGGAGGTAGGCGGAATTGTTGGAGGCAGGCCCTAAGGTATTCCCAGTTTACTCTATTTAGGCCTTTTGTTGGTCCAAGAATACAAGTGCCCCAGAGGCTGTGGACTGACACACATTAGCCACAGAGTGCACGTTATCCCAAATCGACCTTCTGGGGATGAAACCGAATTGTTCTGGAGAGATAGTGGCAGATGCTACAGTCCCTAAACGGTTAGCTATGATTTTTGTTAAAATTTTGGTGTCTGTGTTTATTAGAGAAATGGGGTGCCAGTTGGCTAAGTCTAGCTTATCCCCTTTCTTGAAGAGTGTGACTGTAAAAGCCTCATGTCCTCCTGGTAGGAGGCTCATTTCCAACAGGCTTTGGTTGAGTGAGGCTAGCAGCAATGGGGATATGTATTTAAAATATTTTTGTAGAACTCATATGGAATGCCATCTGGGCCTGGGCATTTTTGGTTTGGCGCACCATGAATGGTAGTCCATAATTCGTTCGGAGTAATTAAATTCATTATTTCCGGGTATCAGAAAATGGTGTGGATATGAGCTCTGTTGAGAAATTCCGCCATTTCAGCCAGCTGAACTGGTTTGGCTTGGTATAACTTGGAGTAATATTTTTGCATTTCGATTGCCACTTCAGCCGGTGTGTCCATGATAGAATTATCCGATCTTTGCACCTGTGTGCAGGCCACGCTCTGGCATGGTGCAAAAATTTTTTTGAAGAAGTATGCGGTGCACTTGTCGCCTTTAGTGATGCATGTGGCCCTTGGACACAAACCCAATGTTTGTGTTGCCTTTCAAGTGCGTTGAGGTGTGCTACTGCCTCCGCCCACTTCTGGCCCCATGCAGGGCTATATCCTGAGGCTGGAATGTTGGACTCAAGTGGGCCAATTCCACCAGCGTGCACAATATAACCGCCGATGTGGCTCGTGAGCGTCTGGATGAGAGATGGCGATAGTGGCGGATGGTGTCTTTTTTGAAAGTTGCCCATGTGGAAATGGGGTCCACACAAAATGGTGCAACAAATGATTTTGCCAAAGTTGCCTCTTCCACCCACATGGAAAATCCTGGCGACGCAAGCTCTGGGGGGCGGATTTTGCACCAATGTGGGGCCTTTGCAACTGTGACGGGTAAGTGGTATGTTATTGAGACCAGTTGGTGGTCGGAGAATTCCATTTTCGTTGTTTTGAAGTGGGAGATGTGGGGTTGGAATTTCGCGGTGCTAGAATAAGGTCAATGCGGGTCATGGACCTTAATTGG